>KK114189.1:167088-225032 GCA_000611955.2 Stegodyphus mimosarum | reverse complement strand
GGAAGAGGTTTTTTTCGAATTCTGGGTTGCGTTTCTAGTGGTCAGTTTTGCAGATTGAAGTAAAAACTCACCCCAAAGATCAGTTAACGACGTTGTATGTCTTTGCGAATCAAAAGAACAGTGTTTATACATCTTAGCGCACCGGAAGAATAACAAAAATGCTAAAGGTAATACGGAAGAATATTTGATTATGTCCCGTAAGGTGAATGAGAAGAAGGAAAAAAAAAAAAAAAAAGATTCGTTGCTCGCAAAAGGTCAAAGAATGTTAAAAAATTCGTTTGTATAGGGTAGTGGTGGTGAAGTATGAAAACATGATAAAATCTCTATGCAGTTAAACACTTAGTATAGCCAATGAACTACATTAATACTAAATTGCGTTAAATAATAAATACCAGTGTCAATTATTGAAGCAAAATAAAATTAACTTTTTTTTTCAGACGAAATAGTTAGGAGCTACATTAGAACCATTTGACAGCTTCGGACCTAGTGTGATAGAAGAAGAGCATTGTTAAACCGTGATGCAAAGAAAAGGGTACAAAAATTCGTTTGAATAAAAATGGATTTTTTCTTAAAGCAAATTCTGGCAAAGTAAAATAATTTTAAAAACAGGATAAAAAAAAAAAGCAAAATCTTCTTTATCTAACTTCTGTTTAACTATATTTTTAACAACCATCTTTCTTAACACATCTCCGTAACACTTTAATAAATATAAGTAGCTATTTTATAGGGAAATTACTGATAAATAAAAAATTAACCTGGTAATTAAATTTAGAAGCTACTAAGAGTTTTTGCGTAAAATAGCGTCTGTATCTTTATGTATTGGAAAATCACAAGACACATTATTAATTAAAATAAATAGTGGATTGTTCTGTTTTCACAGAAAATTCAAAACGAATCTTTTTTTGTAATGAATGCCTCTTTGCTATATATCTGTTCGACATTATGAGTTTACGCGACTCATAACTGAGAAAACAAAAATTTTATGATTGATTTCAAATCAAGATCTTGAACATGAACACAAGGACACACAAGGCAATCTTACTTTTTGAAAGAAAATTATTCCGTGTATTAGTTCAGTCATATTAAATAAACAAACAAACAAAAAACAAATATAAAAAAAGGAGAGAGCAATTAGTATGTTTTGAGTAAAATAATAGAAATAAATAAGAGAAAAGCTAATAAATTTGTTTTTACTTCTGTCTGGCACATGGCGCTAAGCGTCTTGTATTATTTGTTTAAAGCCAGTGAATTAATGAGCCTACTTGGAACTGATAAGGAGAAGGAAAAACGCGTCATTTATTTCTTAAAATGCGTTGAGCCTTTTTTTATTTAAACATAACGTCAGGTAAAAGTCCAGTTTTCCCACTCCCTATTGTTCAGGCTAGTATGCGTTAATTGTCGCTGTAATAGCAGAGTTTTTTAAGCATGAAAAGTTTAATTCGATCATTTATCTTTATTAAACAGTACATAAATCTATCCATATTAAGCAAAATCGTCCTACAAGTTAATTTTTCCAATTTTGAGAAGCTGAAGAGACAACAAGGTGCAAGTGGAGAAAGTTGTGCCAATACATAAAGACGAGCACTTCTGTTAACTCTATTGCGCTATTTTTATATGTTACAGAATTTTAAGTAACAAGAGGAAAATGTTATAAAATTGTATCTTTGTCATTTAAAATGTAAGAAAAACAAATTAAGAAAAACTATTTCAAATACGCTGTTTTTAGAGCAAAAATATTTCTTATTTCAAGATACGAATCTAACACTAATAGAGGTAAATTAATTGCGCTGAAAAAAAAAAATTCAGAAACAAAGATGCATTTCCATATGTGTTTGTGTCCTGTTCCTCGGAATTTCATATATATTCAGTTTACTTGCGAAATTCCAAGTTTCCTTTTCTTTTCTTTGCTTTTTTTTCTTTCCTTTCCTTTTTATTTATTTATTTTTTTTAATCTTTCTGTGTTATGCTATCATGTTATCATATTCTACATTTGCGAATTATAAATTTGTACCAACTGCGATGTAAATTGCATAAAGATTCTCCAAATGCAGTTGAAGCATTGATTTTGTTTATCTTGGGTAAGTGTTAAACGGATTCAAATGAACAATTCTTTTTTCTTTTACAAGAACGCTGCTCAAAAACGCACGCTATTATTTCGAGCGTGACTGCTCCCAAGAGCAATCCGAACAGAAAGAGAAGGGAGGGGGAGGAATGAAGATAAAAAAATCAAGCAGAGATAGAAAGCGGTACTAAATAATACAAATGGAACTGCAGAATGGCCACTTTGTGTCCAAAAATGATATCGTGCATATCACCCGTGGATGGCAGCTGTCTCACTTGCAACAACCGTTGCACAACCATAGAGGACCGGCAAAAGCGGAAATTTCAGATACAGCTCCGGAAACACGCTCCCCTTGGTTTGTCCCAAACAGCATTCGCTGACTACCAGCTGGTCACACTTGCGTATTTTTCGCGGTCAACTTGAAATGCTCAGTAGAGCAAATTTTTCTTTTCCGAAAAACATATCAAATAATCAGTTTCCATTTTCATATTGCGTGCATGTGTGATAATTCATTGTAATACAGGATACAACTGAAACTACGCAGGCCACCGTTAATAAAATTGCAGTCAAATTTTCATAAAGATTCTGAGAAAATTGCAGGTTCGTTAACGTGCCTATGTATCAATACAAATATGCTGTTATGAAAAGCTGAGATGCCTTAAGAAATTTACAACAAGCTTAAAGAGTATTTAAATATTACCATAAGTTAGTCAATGTGAAAAAAAATTTTTTTACCATGAAGAGCATTTGGAAAAAAATCATTGCTTTTCTCTTTAAGCTTGGCATAAGATAACAAATTCGAAAAAAAAATATCATGAATATTTATAGTCGGACCGTATATTAGAACAAGATTAATGCTTTTCTCTTACGGAATAAAGCGAGATTAAGAGCAGATCAAATTCGTTGTTTATAGTTTAAGTTGTACATACAGGTCCAATACATTACAAAAAACGAAACATGAAAATCTGGAAGAACCATGATTCAGAATAACGTGTGCATCCCTTTGTGTGTTTCCCAGTTGCACAATATGCACAGAGAAATGTGCGGAGAAATTATCAACTGACTTAATTCATTTTTCCAGGAAGTTCATTCTATTGTGCGTTGGAGCAACTTTGGAGAAGCAAAAACGACAGACTCCATTTGAAATGAAGATGGAAAGTAGACTTAATTAAGCGTAACCTATAAAAAGACTAATTACCCCTTGCCCATGTTAGTCGTGCAATTAGGCAGATTGAAGGGCAAAAGCTGAAAGGTTGATGCAGCGGACGGTGTCGCGACAGGTAGACATCACAGCAAATGATTGGCACGAAAGACAGATGGAATTGACATTAAGACAAGGATAATTAATATAAGTCAAACTACGATGCAGTGAGGGATTTCAATTTTCAAGCAGTGTACGCCCAGATTTATAGTAGAGAAAGAACTGAAACTACATTATCAGCTGAATCATTTAAAGAGTCACTAACATCACAATTTTTCTGATCTCTGTTTATGAGGAGTATTTTTAAAAACACTCGAAATTATGTGATTGAGGCTTTTCATCTAGAACACGATTGAAAAAAAGCTTTGTCTCATCATATGCTTGAGATCAGAATTTTCTATGTTCGCTTTTAAAAACCAAATTGGTGACTTTTTTTAATTACTTTGTTTTGATAAGTCTCAAGATTGTTCTTATAAACATATAAGTTTATAAATATTGCGCTTTTTTAACAGTATCTTGCTGCTTATGAACATATATGTATAACCTCTATTTTGGATTTATTCATTTTAAGCACACTCATTTCTAAAAAAGATATTCAACTGAGTATTGCCACAAGCCTGTATAAAGAAAAAAATATCAGTTTCTTTACTTCCTAAAGAAAAGTATTGATTCTTCTTGAATCTTCCTATTTATTAGAACCTTTGCATTAGTGGAATAAGTGCACTCATGCCATTTACACAAAATGAAAAGTGCTACAAATTTTAACTACCACTACACAAAATTAATAATTGGTTAATTAATAGAGGCAAAGTACGTCTAAGAAAAGGACGAGAAAACTGCGAGCACTTGGCGATCTAAGATTGCTCAGCAGTCTAATCCATTAATAGGCCACTAATAAGCCCAAAATTAGCAGTTGTCAAACAGTACATAAAATGAACTAATTTGTTAAAATTTTCAAATCTTCGCGTGAAAAATCAAATTTAAAACAGTTTGGAGTGGGACCACTGAAAGCAAATTTACAATTTTTCTATGCTAGTAATATAAATAGTTTTGCCAAAATGGTATTTTTTTGCGTATGAAATCCACTCAGCGAGGACATTCAAACGTACTGATGTAATAAATGTATACTTTTCATTCCGGATAGTGAGAGATAAAAAGTTATAAATCACTTTGTTAATTTTTAAGCTCTAAACTTTATTTGAATTTCGAATTCAAACATTAAAAAAAAAGATTTTTAATTACGTATGCTACAATTGTATCTTGATTTTTTAGGATATATATTTAAAATATTTGACGTCGCAGTTTAAATAAAATTTTACGATCGTTACATGTTCATCAACAATTACCTACTACTAGCTTAAAAATTACTAATGTCTCCGGATTTATCCAAGACCCAGATTTATTTCCGAAAGCTAACTGCTGCTATATTGATGTATACATTTAGTAATCTAAAACGATTTGCGCGATATAAGCGTTAGTGTCGATATCTCAGGATCAAGAATGTTTCGATAAGTATCCGCGAAGGCAAGCTGCTGTTTATAATGTTCTTAGGTTTATTTAAGAGCAGGAAGCATAAAAGATCCGCAATACCCTTTCCGGAATTCGAATGTCGGATATCCCGAATACTACTCGTGCTTGCTTTTAATTACATCATCAAAGGCACAAGAAAAGAGAAAATTCCTTATTTGTTAGCTGTAAAATAGACCTGTGTCTTCAACAATTAAGTTGGTTTCTCACGAAGGTCAATAAATGTAAAAACTGATGTAATTTGTCAAATGTTTTTATGCAGAAACGATAACATAATAATTTTGATTTTAAACTTAAGTAATTTTTGTTAAAAGATATTTTTATGTTCCTATAACATACAGATTTCTGGGAAAATATTAATTAATCCTTATTATTTAAGTATAATTGATATATTAGTTAATGCATTAATTTTCATCATTTAATTATCATAAAATAACAAATCAACACTACCTGCACCCTGCCTCCAATTGCTGCCCCCCTAAGCAACTTTAAAATCTTTAAAGTCTTGGAAAATCTTACATGTGGTATACTTCCCGAACAAAAATTGATGAATGGACGAAACCTATTTTAAAATCCTGCGATAAGCTTCATTTCTGACATACGAGGTTTAACGTGTTAACATTAACCAGGCATTATATTTTCGAGTTGAATAACCAAAAATGTGCTAAATTCTAAAACTGAAATTTGCAGACCAGTAAGAAATGCAGCTCTTGCAAATTTAGGCTTTTATATTTTTGATTGGCAGCCCATTTAATTAGCCATTAGTTAAAAATGCGTCTTTTTTTATTTTAAAACTTGAGATTGAAACTTGATTTATAGTTAGTTCTATGAGCATATTATGTTATTTTCTTATAAAGGACTTATTGTGTAATATATTCTACATATATAATACATCCATTTAACTAAATTTTCCATTTTCACTTTGCTTATCATTATTATTATTATTATTTATTTTAACTTCCTTTATAATGGGAATTTTCTGCCCCCTAATTTTTTAATTATTAATTTTCCTTAAGTTAAAAAAATTCTGTTTCAAAGTCATTCATTTCATTTCGGTTTCTTCAACACTTTCAAAACTAAAAAAAGAAATAAATATGGTTTGTGGACATGTAACTCTATAAAAAGGAAAAATTTGTATTCACAATTTTCGAATTTTGTCGTTATAATACAAATTTAACATGAAAAAAGTTTTAACTGCGTTGATTGCTTCTGAAAGGCTGCTAAACATAATTATGTTTTGCAAATTTTCCAGTGAATATATTTACAAGTTTATTGCATGGCTTCTTTTTCCAAACAGTTGCTTTTGTTTCTTCCTTTAATGGCAAAAAACTTAAAAATCATTAAAATTCTAGTCTTAATCTGCGTGGTAAGCAAACGTTCAATGCAGTCATAAAATGAATATTCAAGGGGGAAATATATAAATATATATATACATATACAATCTTTAAAATATTGATTCCGTAATGTATGAGGCATTGGGAATAAAAGATAAATGTATTACGAAGAACTCATAAAAAGTTTATTTAAAAAACCCGAAAAGAGCTTAAATAATAGCTAACTTGGTTACGGTAGAAATATTAAAAATTACTTTTGCTCCAAATTTTCCTATATGAATGCTCTAAGATTTTGTTCGGTAAGATTTCGAAATGTCAAATTCAATAATATATAAAAATGGCCCTAAAATACTTGGGTTGCAATAAATTAATCTCAGTTCAAGTACATGATTTAGTTTTCAAAACAAATTTCCTATGGCACCACATCGCGGTATAGCTTTTGGCTTGTTCTTTTTTAGGTGCTTAAAAATTTTACATTGTCCTTTGCTAAAACTGTCCACAATTTACATGACCTTAAAACTCGCCCTGTTCTTATTACAGAGACGATTATAAAAGATATGCCATAGCAAATATGGCAAGAATATGATTACCTCCTTTTCATTATTAGTTTAACTAAACGAAATTACGATACCCAGTGGCTAGCGCGTCGCGCAGCAGCACCACAGGTCCGGGGCTCGATCCTCGGACTGGGCAAGGTTGGCTCAGCCTTTCATCCCTTGAGGGGGTCGATAAAATGAGTACCGAGTTCGCTTGGGGGCCAAACATCGGGGGTCCTGGGTCAGGCTGACCACTTATCCAGGCAAAATGCACAAGCACCCCGGAGCCCCCGGTTTAGAACGCAGGCGTCAGGGCGCTGCCGGCCATGGCTCTCTAAGGGCTGTTTGTACCGCTGAATTTAGTTCTTAGTTAAATGAAATTACTCAAAGTTAACAGAGTTGTCCAGTTTATCCTTTTCTTTCGTGTTTTATATAATATTTGTTCCTCAGTGTTTCTGAATATTTGAAATAAGGTTCATAATTTTGAATTTAACATTGACAAGTATAAGCTAGGAATGGTACATAAATATTAATTTAGGAACTAGAGAGGTAACTGGTTTCAGTTCTCTTAGACAAGAAATGATGCAAAACTGCATTCCGACATTCCGAAAACGATTTTAGATGCAACCATCCAGTGACAGATAATGCGACCAGCAAAAATATACAAATGAATTAATCTGAAAGCAGCCGAATTAAGAGAACTGAGGCTAAGAATAATGTAAATAAATAAAAATAAATTAACTACAAACTAAATTTGTGTGATGAAAACGTTGAAAAGTATTCTTCGAAAGATTTTAATTATTTATCCAAATTATTCCATTTCTTTGAAAGATTGTTATTCACACAGATGGGGATGACTTATCTAACTTCTCTAGAAAGAAGGCTTAAAGCCATAAGAATAATCTTCCAGTTATGATATTGAATCTGGAGAAGTTCAATCAAGAAGACAACTTTTACAGGAAGGCTGCGAAATCTATGTTCATTTTTATGGAATAAAACTCAAAAGAAGTGTTCAAAAGGATTAACAGAGAGACTTGTTATAGTAATGCCCTTGTCAGTGGCAAAGTCTTCAACTCTCCTTTCTTTTGTTCATATACTGGTTAAATGCATTCAAAGATCAATTAAAAAATCAAAGATAAATTCTTGAGCGCACTTTAAATTTAGAGTAGGTGTTTAGACGAAAATTGATCACTCAGAAATTTGTGCATTTGTGAATAAACTTCATATATTCTTGCACGCCAAAATGAAGCTGCTTAGAGATAGTTTACATTTAGTAATAAATAATCAATAGAGGAGCTAAAAAGTTTTTTCTTTTTTTAACTGCAGAAGTACCGGTGAGGGCAAAAAGTATCACATTAGAGAAAACATAACAACTAACTTTGCTCATGCGTCATAACTTGGTACAACGCTTCGGGGAGCTGGACTGAACTGCTGAAATGAAGTACATATCTATATCTGCATTACAGGATATCTATATCTGCATTACAGGATATCTATAGTCTATATCTGCATTACAGGATATCTATATCGGCAATACGGAATATATTTATGAAAATAACAGGATATCTATATCTGCATTACAGGATATCTATAGTCTATTTCTGGGATATAGGATATCTATATCTGCATTACAGGATATCTATATCTGCATTACAGGATATCTATATCTGCATTACAGGATATCTATAGTCTATATCTGCATTACAGGATTACGCAATTAAGACCATAAAAGAGAAAAGAATTATTTTCCTAATTTGCGCAGAGTCAGCTGAATCTGCTGTTTGAAACAATTTTGAGTAACATAAAAACTTTCACTAATGGTCCAAACAATATAAAATTCTACGGAAGATGTACTGCAGGTTTTAGAAATATTACGTTTCAATACTTTTATTATTTGAGGCAGTGTCTTTAACTACTCATATTACATTACTTTACTATTTAGACTCTATGAGTACAATTCATAAATTCTAATTCTCTCATAATAACTGTTTTCTACCAAATAAAATGTCAAGCGCTTTGCGTTAACTGAAATGAAACTCATTCATAATATATATATATATATATATGATATATATTATAAGCTATTTCTTCCGCCTTATTAGCATGCCTTTGTGGTGTGGTTATCAGCACGCCCGGCGCGAATTCAAGAGGCCCGTGGTTCAAGTCCCGGTGAGGGCATTGCTCAGTTTTCACTATTCCTGCTTTCAAAAAAGTACCTAATGTCTCTACAAGGTTCACACTTAAAAACGAATTTTGAATTTTTAGATATCCAGTTATGGAATAAATAAATTATACCTTCAGTATTATAATACACAAATTACATTTCCATTTCCTTTTTAAATAATCCTTGCGAGAGACTCATTTATTTATCATTGGAGGGCACGTTTAGTTTAATTTCATTGCTTATCGTTTATTATTAGGCCCTGGAATATGTCCTATTATCTTCAATTAGTCATAAAATCATAACTGTTTCAAATAAAATCAAAAAACCAAGAGCACTTTATTGCCAATTGCCGATGCGTAGATATTTAGCTTTGATATTATAAAAGTGTCTTATTCATTAACATAGGAAAGTGAATCGTTTAAAAAGTTCCTTTACCTGTAATTGCTAATAACACTGATGTGGAATGCGTGTTTAATAACATAAGTATGATGAATCAATTTTTTTTTTCTTATTGATATGAAAGGCCTCATCAGTGGCCGGATGGTTAAGACTGCTGAATGCTTGGAGTTCGACCTGGGTTTAATCTCAGGAGAACAAGTTGGCTACATGGGTGGTTTTCGTGCTGTTACCTATGTGTAACGTGAATGTGAACAAGTTTCCTTCAGAAAGGTCTCCCACGAAGGCCTCCCCTTTTTTAGGCAGATACCCCTCGTGGTTTTACCGTATTCAAAGAACCTAAGCTTTCCTTTAGAAGGACCCATAACATAATTTAACCTATAAATTAAATTTCTGACTTTTTCTGCACCATATCGTGTTCATACAAAATAAAATCCAATAGTGTTTTTAAAATTTTGAATTGCATTCAAAACTGCAATATTCTCTCTATTTTAAATTTTTAAAATTTTATCCGAACGGTTATACACTTTTTATAATATTTTAATATTTTTCTGCTTATATCATTTTGCGATCAAAAAGAAAAGCAGAAACAAAGGTCGGAGCTTTAAAATTTAAACTTTTCCTGACTTTATTTTATTTAATACAGTAAACATTTATTTTTACGACCTAGCAATATTATACTGTATTCTTACGTAAGGAAAGAAGTGAAATATTAGCATAATTTTTTGTTTTTGAATGCTTAAAAATTTTAATTTTTAACTTACCTTCAAGGTGTTAGATAACAATCCGTAATTTTCAGATTCCAAGTATATTCATTTGTTTGAAAAAAAAAAAAAGTGTGGTGTGGACAACGCATGACTTTCTAGTACGGTCTATTTAATTATGCGCATTTTTTTGCTGTGCTTCATTTAAATTTATTTCTTTCCAATTATTCTAACTTACCGGTTCCTCAAGGCAAGTTGAAAATGACATCAGAAACTGCAAATTTTGAAATTTAAATCTTGGCAAAGTTTTGTAGTACGGGAGTCAAAATTTTATAATTTTATTTTTTCAAATAACGGGTATAAAACTTCCCCAGATATAAGTACAGGAATCTCGAGATGGCATTAAAAGTTAGATTTCGTGATTTGTTGAAACTTGATTTTTTTTTAAATCTGAAATTTCTAAAACATGAGTATTTTCGTAATTTAAAATGCTTCGGTAATTAGAAGTACATGATTACCAACAACGATTGCGAAATTAAAAGCCGGGTAAAGACTTTTAAGCAGGGAAGGGAGTGAACGCTAATCACTGCTAATTGCAGCAAAAGAAGAGAAGGTGCACAACTAGACGTTATAGAAATCTCATATACAAAATTTCAGCGTTCTACGACAAATCATTTTTTAGTTATGTAAGATACATACATACATACATGCATACATAAGTACATTCGTACGTATAAGTGTCACAAAAAAGTCTCTTTTGAGTGCATTTTAAATCCGCTTTACAATACGTTTTGGAAAAAAGAGTCTTTTATCCTCTATGTGAGTATAGAAGTCATGCAAAAAAATTGTCCAAATGGTTTCGCGAACGGCTCGAAATAGATATTCCCGCTGAAATATGATAGCCGACATTTTTTGCGATTGCAGTACTTCCTTTACTTCATACAAGGAAGTTAAAAATATTATTTAATCTAATTCTAGTATTTTGAATATTTTACAAAAGAACAATATTTTGACACTTAAGATCATTCATTGCTTTCAAACTACTGATATTCTAACGAAAATGATACTGAGCAAGTTTAAAATTTATAAGCATTAACTAATTCCCATTCTCTTTAGATAAAGAACAATTGATTTCGTAATTTACTATAAAGTTTCTGCTTTTTTTCCATGACACATTCACTAATTCGGGAGTACTATATGTAAAGAAATACAGAAGCCTTTTAACAATGAATATTATGCGAAATTATGTATAGAAATGCATTGTTGAGGTGCGTGCAAATGAATACTGAGTCAAGATAATTTTATAACCGAGATAGGTAAAGTATTGAGTTATACAAGTTTTTTTTTATTGATAACGTTTATAGTTTAAATACTTATAAAATAGCTAACCTTCATAAAAATATTCTTTTGTTGGCAACGAAAAATATCAAAATATTAATAATTTATTTCTTAATGGTTCACTTCACCTGTCATGTGTATTAGCAGCTCGCGGTTAATCGGTAACAATTAATCGGTAATAACTGCTAACAAATCGGGATAAACTGAAGGTCAGAATTATTTGGCTAAAGACCTTTCTAATGGCAGTATGCATAGATAGATTTATACTATCTGCATAATTATTTGGAAAATATAAATGATTACCGAAAAACCATAATCATTCCTATAGAAGCATAATTAAATAAAACCAAGATCGATGTAGTTAGGAGAGATTGATGTTAGGAATTTGCTAATATTTTCAAATGAAGTGATGAATTGGAAACAATATACTACAATATTAACCTGCTCCTGAAATTTCGGTCTAAGATATAAAATTAATGAAGACTATATTTATAAAATTATCTGTATTTTTCATCTACAAAACAGATATATTTGCATATAAATGAAAAATGCATAAAAATGGATAATAAAAATGCATAAATCGCATATGGGAACCTATAATGTATATATTGACGACATTGGCAATGAAAATTCCTCATATAAAACAGAAAATACTTAAAAGGAATTAAACAGAAAATAATTAAAATTTTTAAATGAGCTGCAAGATTAGTTTTAATTCAAAAATTAAAAATTATATTTTTTCAGGTCACCATCGGGATTTTCCAGAAGTAATGATAAGACAATGCATATGCTATCATTAAATAAGTGCAATATGGCAGCATTAGTATTGCTAAACATGCGATTTTCGAATGCCATTAAGAGTAAACTAAAACTGACATTTTTTTATTTCAATTTTAGTTGTCATGCTTAAAATGATTCATACCTACTTTCCACTTCATTATGATTATTAAGGGATGACGCATCATTTGAATTTCGGCCTTCCGATTATATTTTGATATATAAATTCATGATACGAAGGTTCAGCTCACTTTCCAAAAACATGCATTTAAATTATTATTATGAACAGAGGGAAAATACATATTTAAATATTGTCACTCAAATCAGTTCTCAAATAATTTATAACACTTTTCAAATTGGAGTTAAGCAATAAAATCATACTCGACACATTAAATTCTCGTAGTAAATCTCGGAGAAAAATTTGTAAAAAAGGTTAGCTGTATTCGCTTGTTCCTGAACAAGTTCTGGCCAACTCTTCTGACTTAAATTAGCATTACAAAGTTGAGAATTTCGCTAAGTTGTTAGTTATCCACTTCAAAATACAAAACTAGCGATCGGTAATTTTAGTTCTTTTGTTATACTCTACACTACTTTCTACTGAAAACATAATATTGCCTACGAAGACATAGGTTTAGTGCATATAGTGAACGAAAATATATAACTTGCTTTTATTTAACGTTAGTAAAGAAAATGTAAATTTGCAAGGTAATAGAGAAATGCGGCGCTTAATCTTTTCTTTGTGTATGTATCAAAAAGTATAAAAGCTTCAAATTATTGCAAAATATTAGGCCATATACTTTTGTGCTTGCAACTATGCAGTATAAATGGGCAGTAATTGGAAATATTTTTTTTTTTTCAGTTTCGCTCTGCCTGTATGTATGTATTTTTATATACTAGACTTTCATAAATGACGATTTAGTTAAGCAGTTGATAAATTTACAGGAGTTCCTTTATTATTTTCACTGGTAATTGCTTACCGTAATACAAATACCTGGAATTTACGTTAGTATTTTTTGTTGCGATCTCACAGTATACCGTACATTCGAGTAAACTCAGTTTGAACCTCTCTACCGGCAGTTCTCTTTTGGTAATTTTCGTATATGGTAAAAACGTTTAACAAGTCAAAGCACGACTTTGAATTAATAAGTTGCCCCAAACTTGCATAATTATAGAAAGTATTTAAGTGAACACATTTGTGAAGGTGCCTCGCAAGCCTTTCAGAAATACGTAAGAAAACTGAACCTAAAGTTCTGGGTAACATATATACTATTATTTAATTGTCACTTGCTTTCGGAAACAAGGGTGGGGGCATGGTTAATGTCGATGACGTCCTTCAGTTCGAGTTCTGGTACTGAAAGCTTTCTTTTTCAACCGCATTATATGTTCTTTTCACGTTATTTCCGAAAAAAATATTTACGAAAATCATTTTTGAAGTGAAAATGAAAATAACTTTTTATAACTGTTTCAAGCGCGTAATTTTCGCGTCGTTCAATGAGTAAGTAGTAATTTTTTTGACAGCTAGAACTGTGAAATGTACATCCTCACATGAAGATGCATTCAAAATTTATGTTTTGGTACACTTTCAACGGCGTGCTGCGCTATTTGAGCCATGCCTAAATACGCTCGTTTATAGCAGAATCAGAAAAAGATAAAGAAATTTTTATGGATGCTACAGAACTGTGTTTCATCCCTGAAATTTTGTCAAATCTTTTTAGTCAAATCTTTTTAGGAAAATATCTAAATAGTGTTAAATCATCATTTATCCAATGCGCCTGATGCCAAAGCAGTTCATATTTTGAATGCTTTGACGAAAAATACCATCCCATTAGTTGTAGATAAAGTAACAAAGAATTACAGTAAATAAAAAAAAATTAATGAAAAATTTAATTTTAAATGAAATTTTTGTATTATATAATTTTTTGTATTGTACCTTTAACAATATTTTTCACGAATATTTTTTTAGATATGATAACGGTTAATTAATTAATAATACCGATGAAGCAGAGTGCTACCGGAAATGGGGGTTCGGACTAAGTCATAGCATGCATCACTCCTCCGCACTGGACTATTGGGGCTTTCAAAAGCCAAGGGGACTTACGTAATTCACGTATTACTCAAATTTAACCTTGATTTTTCTTGCTTCCTTTTGAGTGAGGCGCTCTTTCACAAACACATTCAGTTTAAGGTTGTCTATCATTATACGAAATTTGTGAGAAATCGTTGAGATGAAAGTCGTGCGTTCTGCTCTGTAAATATGAATAAAAGTTGAAAATCTTTATTTTATTTCTAGAAGCACATAAGCGCCTTATTTTCCACGCAAAGCATATAATATTCAGAACGATCCAAAATACAATGCTCCATGCATGCCTGCATACCTAAAATTTCATTCTGTTTTAACTATAACAAAAGTATTATGGAGTATTGATTTATAAGGCACGTATAACATATATTTTGTCGTTTAATCCATTATCTCTCTCCTCTTGAAAATTTCTCTATTTTTCTTTCCAGCATTACACGGAATATTATGTTTGTTATAAATCAAAAATACAATTCCTAAAAGTCAGAATGCATTCTGTTAAATAAAAAAAAGGGGTGAAAAACTAGATAGCTAACATAAAAATAATAAATAACTGCAAATAAAAATCTAGTATTTATATTAGCCTCTGCAGCAAACCGTTTGTTAAGCACAATAATTACATATCCGTCTAATGAACGGGTATAGTTAATGAAGAATTATTAAAAATGCAATAAAAATCCAAATTCTTAACTATAAAAATTGCACAAAAAGAACTGTGAGAGGAGGAAAATACACCGAGAATTTTTCATTTGAAATCAATGCTTGAAGTTTTAAACAATCAATTAACTAAAAAAAAAAATTGGGGGGCATATTATTTAAACAACTTATAAGGTATTTCTCCCGCCTTCTTCGCATGCCTTCGTGGTGTAGTGGTCGGTACATTTGACGCGTAACCGAGGGGTCTGTGGTTCGATTACCGGCGAAGGCGTTGCTCATTTTCCATCACTCCTGCTTCCGAAATAACCTAATGTCTCTACAAACTTATAGCGCTAAGTATACTATTGACTTAAACAATTATCGTACAAAAATCAAGCTCAATAAACTGTTTTCATTAAACTTGATTCCTTTTAAATTAAATCAATTATAGAAACAATTAGTTTGAAAAATATGCCAAAAAAGGCGAACGGAAAATAACAGCATTTTAACAAAGCTGGTGTGATGCTTTAACAAAAATATAACTCCTTTTCAAAATGAGTAACATGTTAATAGAACTGATATCAGATAAATAAGCAAATTTAGAACAATTCTTTACTATCTGGGTACATGTATGAGTACTACAGTGCACCAGCGAAACAATGAAGGATTATTCAATTAAATTTGCTTTTACAAATTTAGTATAATTCTTTATTGTTTTGCTGGTTTAACTAATAATAGCTTCTTTCACTAACATATTTCGTTTGTCAAGAAAAGTTCGATGCAAAATATAAACAAAATAAAACTAAGCACATACAGAAAAACAATTGTAAACCAATGAAAAATAAAAAAAAGAAGTACTCATTAGTGCAAATGAACATTGAAGAACGCGAAAAACTGTATCAAAATTGAAAAGAATTAAAAATCTTTCTTATTTCGTAGTACACAATCATTACGGTGCAAATCAGCATAAAAAATACTATAATTTGTGTATTATAGCTTGCAGTTTTCATTCAAGAAACAACTATGCATGCGTACTTTCTGTATACATCTCATTTACTTCTTAATGGTGAGAGGAAAATGATTCAACAAAGTAAAAATCTATATTTTGATCATGTCAATAATGGAAAAAATTAATATTGTCATTAATTAAAATTAATCTTGATCATTAGAAATTTCTCTAAACGAATAAGAAAAATTTAACGGGTATCATTTTTTTAAAAAAAAGTTATATAACGGTTTTTTTACTAGTTAAAACTTTCTGGAAATTAAGAGAAAGAGACAAATGTATGCTGTTAAATTTCAAGAACAAAACTGTACTTGACTGTTTAATTTGCTTAACCTTTTTTTAGGTTATAACAGTTGCGAGGGTTGATATAGAAGAAACATCGGAAAATAACTTGAAATTTACATATTTTGGAAGTTTTTTCTAGCATAGCATTTAGTATCAAGTAAAATTCGCTTTCGCCAATGCCTGAAGTAATCTATTTTTGCTATATGATATTTTCACTATCTTTGATACTCAGCTCCTCAAACTCCTTAGATTTCATTCATTTCGGCGGATAAAGTAATGACCCTTTAGTAGGAAAGTTTTCAGCCTTAAAGAACAATTTTCATTTTTTCTATCTTCGATTTAACAAATTGTGGTTGCTGTCTATCTGAAAAAAAGGACTTTTTTCTACTTTACTTGAAAAACGAATTTAATCTTCTATCTAAAAGATATTTTCGAAGCATTTTCTGCCCTCTAATTAATCTAGTATGAATATGACAAGTGTAAAAAAATAAGCAAGCAAAATACCAATAACTCTGATATTAAAATTAATAAATTTGAATTGAGTTCATTCTACTAAAAGTAGGGTATTTCCTCTCTCAGTTTAGATAATAATTTAAACAACTGCTATACAACGATATAAGTAAACAGGAGATAATTAATTTCTTTTTAATTTCTAGAGTGTGGTAGTACATAAAACGCAGGTAGTGCGCTAATTAAATATTTCAAAATTAACTTCTGCTAATATGCTAACTCTAGCATACAATAAGCAAAGAAGAAAGATAAAGTAAAGCTGTAAGTTAATTGCAAATGAAATTTACTTTTAGCAGTTTACACACATGCTATTTTAATAACGCTTGTAAAATACAAAACAGGGAGAAGCAGAATTTAAAAAAACTACAGTACACAAAAATTAGACAAAGGAGCAGTCCGTTTTAAAACCAATTGCGTTTAATATCATTAGGATATTAAACGCAATTGCATGATATATTTAATATCATGCTATTTTTGAATAGCTAGGCAGTCTCCAAATAATACAAAAATGAATATAACTAATTTTTATAATAACTGTTGTTTTTTACATTTCTGATTACTTCTCCTTTTTTTTAACAATCGGTTTTTAGCAGTTTCTTTTAAAAAAAAAAAAAAAAAAAAACCGCTTTACTTCTGGCAAAGTTCTAAATCGTGAATCGTGAAATTCGACCGAGGTACATGCCGATACAGTACTTTATCTTGCCGTAGGTGACTGTTGTTAAAACTGAATAGACTAGGGGGTTAGTCATTGGGAAATTAATTCGGAATCGGGAATAAATGAAAATGCATTATTTCCCTATCTCTATTGACCACGATTTTGTATATCGTGGCCTGATTATGTGTTTTCCGATTGTTCGCAATCAAATAAAAGTTTTCGAAATCAGAATCGCCCACCAGCGGCCGAGCGGTAAAGACGCTGAACACTGGTAGTTCGGTCCGAGGTTCGAATCCCGCGAACGGGCTGGCTGCATGGGCGTTTTCGTGGTTTTCCCCATGTGTAACGTGTATACGAGCCAGTTTCCCTTACAAAGTCCTCCACGAAGGCATCCCTCCCTTTAGGCAGATAGCCCTCGTGTGCTTTGCCATAACTGAATAACTTAACTTAACCGAAATCAGAATCTTTTTTAACATCACGCAACTCGGATAATTCTTAGTATTTTATTTAAATAAAATATTATTTACATGATCTTATGTTAATCACATCTACTAATTTACATATTACAGTAAATTTTTGCTTGTTATAATCACTAAAACCTTTCTTAATTGCTTATGTAATTTTCAGCTAAGAAAATCTTTAAATCAATATTTTTTTAATTATTTGAAGATATGATAAGCATAAAAAGCTGAAAATGTCTGCTTTAGAATATCATGAAGCGAAAATTACCTCAGAGAATTGTATTTCGTAATTGCGCATCTGTGCACGTGAATGAAACTTAAAAAATTATTTTAACGTTTTATCGTCTGATTGTGGAAAAGAAAAGCACGTCAGTTTGAAACTACTAAATCGAATCAAAATTCAGGTTTAGACTAAAACTGAGCTTGCAGAAAACTACGCATTTAGAAGTCGTATTAAGTTTTAATTTATTTAAGAACTGATTTCCTATTTTTTAAAGTCTAAATTCTGTTTCACTTTAAGAGTTGTACATTTAGTTTAGAAAATTATATAATTTCGAGTTTAAGAAGCTCAGCCAGTCCTGCATAAATAGATCTTTTTTTTGGGGGGGTAAGGAATTAAAAATATAGTGTTTTATTAATTAAAATACAGAGTTATTAAATATTTACTAAAATATAGTTTTAATTCCTCATAGTCATTGAGAAAAGTGTTCATTAAGTTAAATCATAATTTCATTAAAATGCAATAATTTGAAAGGAATTGCATATTAATGAGAAGTACTTTGTATTGAATTTTTCCTCATTCAAATACAAATATATAGTATTGACTACGGAATATGGGGATGGCAGGATTTTTTTTTTTCTTGGTTAATTTTTTTAATAGCTCAATGAAATTTGCCTTCGTGGATGAAATTACTTCAGCTCAGTTCCCTTATGTAAAAGCAGGAAATTTTAGGGGAAGTTAAAATGGTAAACATTCTCGTCGTTAAATTTTTACAATTCAAGTAGGGAGTATTCTGAAGAATTTGCACCAGTTGTACGTCAGAAAATTTCTACAGAATTTCTCTGTTTCGGTGAAAGCATGGCGCTCGTTTTTTCTCAGATTTATTCAGAAACCGAATTTTGAAGTAAAGGTATTTTACATTCAATGACAACCTGAATGTACAGTTATCGAAAACTATCCAAAGATGAGTGCCAATGGACTAAGAAAAGTAATTCGGAGATACACCACAAGATTTCACTTAAAACATTATTTCCTTACGCAGAGGAAACTCTAAATCTTTGAGTTATGTACATTTTATGGCTTATGCGTGCGGAATTGTTATTTGCATCAGAGCTGTATTTGCTTAAGTAAACATGAATTGAAGAACTCATGTTTTTAAATCAGAGAATCTATAATGCGAATGAAAAGAGAGCATAACCCTCGTTCAACATCCTAATTTTCCATTTCTAATGCCACTTTAAATTCTTTACATTTTGCGGCTTCTAGTTTTGTTAAATTCGGATAATTTCAAAGTTTTAAATTAACTGATATCTAAAGAGAAATACGTCCAGAAAATCACAAGGCTATAATTGCTACACTCGAAAAATTTGCAATAAGAAACATTTGTGAATTTTAATGAAAAGATTAAAGTTATGAATAAAATATTATTTGAACAACGTTCTATGTATCATATAAATTATTTTTGACTGCATTAAAATTCAAATATTTGCTATTCGCAAGGCTGTTAAGATATAAAAAAAAGTTAATAAGATTTACTGAAAGGACTAAATATTTTGGAGTCAGAAAAGATCAAAAAATAAATATGCTGTTTTCAAAATAATATAGTATATTGATAAAGTTAAATTGCAAAAGTGAAATTAGAATTTTTTTTTCATCATCGATCAGATGGAAATTAATACAATAGCGTTTATGTTCCCCCTCTCCATAAAGGAACATTATTCCGATTTTATTAAAAATGTCTTGTGGGAGTTTATATTAAATGTAAATTTTGTAAGCATATTTTTAACCATATTTTACATTACCAGTGTTATATAGATCCATTTGGCAACATTCAAATGGGCCGAGGTAAATTATGATAATACTGATGGCTGATAAAAGGTAACTTTTAGGTAGTTTAAAAAGCAAGTTTATTACATGTAAGATTCTTCGCAAAAACAATCAATTCTAAGACCTATCCTTAAGTTTTTACAGCTTTCACTTTCCATACAAAATAAAAATGCAAACCCGCTACCCCCCCCGAAAATAAACCTACACTATACGCAGTTTTGTCTAAATACGGAAAATTCAAGATTGGTAAAAAGTATTCTTTTGATAGCCCTACGTAGTTCGAAAAAAATAAATATTTCTTCACAACTGTAATTAAATTCGATGCACGGAAGAATTATTTGATTTTGAATTTTGATTAAGCGCAATGTTTCCTTTTCCGCTGTCGATAGTGGCATATATTTCCGATTTCAGGCCACATAAATGTCGCAACAATCGTAATGGAAACGAATTTCTTACTTTTCTTTATTTTCCCCGCAGAAATGAGAAATTAGAACAGACCTTAGATGAGTTTCAACTTTACAAACAACACTGAAGTATTATATGTTGCCACATTAAAAAGCAAAAACGAAAAATGAGGGAGACTACTATGCTAGTTAAACGTATATTTCATTACGCAACGTTGAAGAGGATCTGTTCCAAACTTGAAATTCGTTTCAGAATCAACAATAACAGGTATCTGGTAACCAACCATATCACCTCATCAAAAGGCTCGTGTTTTAGTTCGCCTTTTTTCCAATAACAATTCCATTATTAAAACTAGCATTTATTCAAATTTAGGTAATTGAATTAGAAAATGAAAAACATTTGAAATCTGATCAATTCTTATAAATATTTGGAACGATTTTTATACTGAATTTCTACAAATTAATATGCTACTTTCTTCTGATATTTCATAATAATTTTCTGTTGAAAAGTTTACTCGTTTGGTACGATAAAATTTTTATTCTTATGTGATATTTAAATTCATTTTGCAGTAGGTTTCTTCCCTTTTATCATAAACCATTTATAAAAATTGAAAAATGCATGTCATAAATTCTTACAATATTATTAAAGAGAGACTTTTATAAGACAATTACAGATGAAACATTTGATACAGAGATTAGAATTTTTTGTTGTTCACATAAATGAAGTAACATTTCTATTTATACTAATCAAAATTAAAAAGTTGTGAAACTACTATGCCAAAAATATTTAAGCCAGTTTTTGAAAAAAAAATTAATATCGCATCTCTCATATAGGAATTCGCAATTTATCTCGACCCACATACTAGGATTCTGAGATGCCATTGATTTGTTAATGATGTCATCGATTTGTTAATTTGGATGTTTATTTCTATGCTTCCAAATGGGGGGGGGAAACTTAGATTTACTTAAAATAAAACGTGAAAATACATCTAGCAAAGAATTTAAATGATTGACTTCAATTCAGTAGCAAGAACAATATCACTATAAAAATTAGCAAATGTGGGAAAACTTAATATTTTGGAATAATTAGCAATTCCAAAAAATCGGCCGCTCTAGGATGTCTTTGAGTTTAAGACGGATGCTTTTATAACGAAGTCGGTATGCAAAAAATGCTGAGTTTATAGAAATAAAGTACGTTTTGTGGAAAAAAGGAAAAAAAAAGGAAAAAAAAACGAAGAAGATTTTTGGAAGAAAGTAATGTAATAATGAAGTAACAAAAAATAAGCAATCTAATTATTAGCATTAATTAATAAATATAAATTAATTAAAATAGTGATAAATACATACAATTACGTATATAATAAATAAAAAAACTTCTAAACATTTTGTGGTTCACCAAAATTTTTTTTATGACCCCTACTTTAGGAACCATAGGTTTGGTTGATTACTGGAAATTCAGTATTGGATTTTTCGCTTCCTAAGGAAATACTGTTAGCATATTTTTTTTCCATTTTACTCCTCACCAACAGTAATAAATTTTAAATTTTATTACCTGAAACAATGTTTCTCATAACACAGGGTTAACATTATCTAAATTACGGTAAAGCACTCGAGGTTAAGCTGCCTAAATGGGGAGTAGTTTTTATTAGAATTTAAGGTAAACTGGATCATATTTACGTTATATGTGAAAGAAGCTACGAAATATCCTAAGCTGATAGCTCTCTTTTTAGGATTTGAAACCAAATCGAACTACCAGGGTTAAGTGGCTTCACCGCTCGGCTGCTGATGGTGTGTCTTACCTCAGAAAGCATGGATTAGATATTAGTAACTTAATTATTAACGCGAAGAATAAGGTAAAGAGGGAAAAGTAAAGTTTTGGATATTTAATTTTTTTTCCTCTTGTCGAGAACACTGAATTCCGAATTCATAAACGAGGTTATAACTTTTTCTTCAAAACATGAATCTATTATCTAAATTAAACTGAAAATACCTCTTTTTGGGATAAACCTAAGTAACATTCATTTTAAATTTGGTTTTAATTATACAGAAAAAAATACATGTGCAAGGCATGTGTTATAAATTAATCGTAATTTGGTAGTGCATAACGAAAATGTCATTTAAAAATTAAGTACATATGTGGTAGCACAGATTTCTGTGACCTGTGAAGTTATTTCTGAAGTTGGGTGTTTGATTGTGGAAAAGTCCATGAGGACTATTCTCATTATAAAAGGAGTGTTATTCTGGGCTTCCTTGGTGAAGTCTTCTATGTTTACTAAGAATAGAACTTTTAAGGGAAATTGTCTCGTATTTATGTGAAGCATGCCCCTGCAACCAGCCTTTTTCCATAGGAATCAAAAATTCAAACGGAATTATACTAGTGTGCAGCAATCTTAATTACACAACTACTGGAGAGCTGATAAAAGCGGGGATGTAAATGCTAGTTTCACTGCCGTAAAGAAAATTTTGCCTGTATTGTTAACACATATAATAAAATAACATTAATACACGATTAGTACAGTAGCTTCTTTGAATTATTTGCTCCGAACGATTTTAACCAAGAAAATTTGCTTTTATGTTTGTTAAATTGGCTTTTCCCTTTTTATCGTTATTCATTTAATTCTCAGCTATCTCTAATAAGTCTAGTGTTTCTATATTATGTTTAGGCCAGTAAATAAAATGCTTTCGAGCCTTCAATTGTAAGCCACAAGAGCAGAAAAATAATTGCCAATATTCATTCTGAGTAGCATTTTATTGAAAAATGGTAGTAACGAGTTGGCGTTTGCAATTCGGAGAACCAAATCTACTCCTTTCCAAAAATTTTATTGATTATGGTCTGCATTGGTTCTCTTTAGACGAAATTATAAAATCTAACCTTAAGTAATGTAGATATTTTAATCTATAAATAAAAATAAATAATAGCATATCATTGAGAAGAAAATTAGTGAGATTGAATTTTTGCGAAAAATATATTAGAATGTTCAATAGGATTTATTCATATGGAAATGCATTATATTGATACCTGAAATTTATGTAATAAGAATAGAATTTTCTGAGGAAATTTTTTTGTAGTATTGAACAACTTTTACAGAAAACTGTGAAAGTACTAATTCTGCTGAATTTTCCATAAGACTTTCACATGAAAAATAAGTGCTTATCAAAAGCAATACTCTTAATATAGAGAGGGTACAGAGAGATGGAAAAGTAGAGCCCATAAAGTGAACATCTTATTATAAATTGAACTGCATTTGTATTAATTGTATCGCCCAATGCTATGGCGTTCTAGATGTAGTAACGAGGAGTATATATGTCACCTGCCGTCTAATGGGCATATGATGTATGCATTGGAGGACATGTCATTTTAATAAAAGCAGTGAACTTTCATTGTTGAACAGTATTTTATGGTAGTTTGCATTGTTGAAAAATATTTAAAACTACATTGAACATGAAATGTACCAAGATGTCATTACACATTTTATTACAATTCTCTAAGTCGATGAAGATCAGTTTCGGTTTCAGCAAGACGTGCCCTTACCACACAGACTATGAAACCATGCAGTTCTTACACATATTTTTCTGCAACCAAATCATCTCAAAAGAATTATGGCCCCCGCATTCACCAGATTTGTTGGCTAAGTCGCAGAGCTTTTCCTGAAGGAATGCCCGAATAAAGAAAATGTTTATACAAATAATGCGCGTGCAATGTAAGGCCTAAAATGAAACATTAACAGCAGTTAACAACATCAGAATATATGTAGTTCATAAAGAGGCCCCAAGTATGGTAAATAAAGAGCGCTCATCCGTTACTGAACAAAGCTGCAATTTCGAGTTACGTATTGTAAAAACATCATTTGATGTTGCATTCGTAAAATGTAAAACAAAAAACACTGTAAAAAGTGTAGTATGTCTTATAGCTTGTGTATTAAATCAGAAAAATTTATTTGCTTACTGTGATGAGCACGACTTTTCGATCACATTGTTTCAAAGCTTGGTCTTGATTACGTTGTGCAAATTTGAAGTTAATATGAAGTTTGGCTCTAGACCCAAGTTTTTTTTTAGAAAAAGAATCTTTCAGACATTTCTGATGCATAACAGCGATTGATAAGAGTATCGTAATTTTGAGTAGAATTTCGCAGTTGCATTTCTGCGCAAATTATGTTGATTTGAGTGTCTAGAAGGACAAAATTACGAAATGCTGCAAGTGCGCGAGAACCATTTTTCAGCTTTTCCAAACATAAGTGCTTAGGATGCTACTTAAATAAACAGGTTGGCAAGCATTAAACTTCGAAATATTAAAAATGTAGTAAACAAACAAATAAAAGTAATAAATGCATAATATTTTGGGAGCTCACAGTCTTATTAAAGTTAAAAGGAAATAGCAGTTTTTCCATCCTCATTGGTGGGCACTTAGCCGACTTAGGCTTAATCACTAAGGCCTTAAGTGATGGCCATTTTATTATAGAAGCACCTAATAGGTGGCCTACCGTTATTTCCTATGAAAAAACAGACAATTAAAGTTATTTTTCCTCCGGAATTCGAGCCCCGGTCCCTCGGTATCGCAGTAGGCTCCCTTAACCACTATACCGTCTGTGTGGCGGAAATACAGATATAAAGTCAGATTACTCGAAATGTGAAGTTTCTTACAAGCTATGAAGAACTGATGCTTAGAAACCGTTCGCAAGGGCGATTCTTTTTGCCTTAGCGAGAATCAAATTTTACTATGGTTCAAGTAAAGCTTTGCCTTCAAATCTGCAACTCTCATTACAAATGTGTTACATTTATCCTCAAATGATGTTCAGATCTTCACTTCCTATTTTCCGTAGAATAAACTGCAGCTTATCAACAAATTTGAACCCCTTATCGCTTTTGACCCATATTTTAAGTATGTTCATTGTGGTTATTTAAAAAAAAAACTAAGAAATTTTTAGATTTTGGCTAAAAGAATAAAAACGCATAGGATGCCTAAAAATATTAAGCACACAATTTTAGTTCGTTCTGTAATGAAAATTTTAATAAAAGGAAAATTCTCATCAAAATGACGATACTCTAAAGGGTCAAAATTGTAAAGATAATAATCAGACAAAATTTAGTGATATGAGCAAAAAATTAAGAAATTATTTATTTAATGTATGAATCAGTGTAAATTAAATTGAAACAGAAAGCTTTTACCACTTGTTCATGTTTGATGAGTGATCAGAGTGAATTCATTCATTTATTCACTCGGGAGATTCATTTATTTACGAGATTAATACGGATGGGTTGAATCATGTCACGCATTCTTCCATAAATTATACCAGAGTACATAGTTTCGCTTTTGCTCCATCTAGTCATTCCTCTCAATACACATGTTATTTTACGCTTTATTATTAAAAAAAAAAAGAAAGAAGCCAAAAGCGCTTTTTTATATTTATTTATTTATTTGTTTGTTTAAATATTGTTCCTCAGCTAATGATCCTAAACAAACCCCTTTTGTACGTATAGCAGGGAAATTAAGTTATGCCTACTTGTCTTGATTGTAGTCATCAAGCTTCTTTGTTTTTCAGTTTTTAATCGTACGTAAGAATAATGTGAATTCGAAAAATAAATTCAGTAAGAATATTCTGTTTGCATTGCTTTGCCAAAGAGTTTACCATTTTAAGCATTATAATGCACGAATAAATTTTTACATATTTACACGAATCACTGTAGCGAAACATTTCATCTTAAAGAAAAGTGTCCAGACAAAACATATTTTTGAAAACGTTAACGGACATTTTTGAATTTATAATATTTTTTCTCCTCTTCTCCCCAGTTCCTGTGCCTTTTGTTTCTGAAAACATTGGCCTATTTTCTCCAGAGGATAAAAATTTGGGAAACAGCGACTCCTCCTTCCTGCATCACTTACGCTAACTTTCAAAACGGATTTCCATTCCACTCAACAAAGTGTTCAAGGAACGTATGAAAAAAATTACCGTAGTTTTTTGAAGAACGTGAAAAATATAAGTTTATGTTTGTGTAAAGAATCATTTTATTCTGACTATTATCATTGGAATAATCTTCTTTGATCCTTCCAAAATAGCGAGGATGCATACTGAAAAGAAAAAAAGTACCTAGTAAAATAGAATGTAAAATAAACAGTTTCATTACACAAAGCGTCATCTATGATTAGCAAGCAAAAGATTTCGATACGGTTTCGTATTTTAGAAATTGGCGTTCCGCTTTTTTGAAATGGCAGGAGAGTGAATCGAAGCGTAGAAGCATTTGTCTTCTAATTTTCCGTGCCGATAACAACATGGCGAAGAGTTATTTCTTTGCTCCCATTAACCGCGAGACAGCCAATATTTTATAAAAGACCCCCTCTCTCTCTCTTGGAGATATTTGAGCATCCTCATCAGCTGTTTCAGCGATAAGAAATGGGTTCTCTGGATATCTTCCGGAATGAAAGAAGTTCTTTTAGCTTCATGTGTATGATCTTATCGGTTTCATTGCAATAATTACGCATAACAATAATGTTTTGTTTGTACACCTATGACCACTTATAATTTCAAATATTGGTTACAGCAAAATTAACTAGGGGTTTCTTATCAGATACCATTAAGATAAGTCACATGTTTTCTGCAAATGATAAAATGTACGCTAAAATGCGGCTTCCTCGTTTTATCATAAGAAGGAACCGCTAGACACATATAAATGGTTTTATTATTATTAGCACGGCTGATGCAGAGTTTTGATGTATGATGCTGCTACATTAATTTTCAACAAATACAGAGTAATATGAATGCTATCGTTATTTTGATATTGAAAAATTCAAATAGATACGAACGGAAAGGCTTTTATGAAAAGCATTTAAGTGTTATCATTTATCTCGATTCATGATTGAAACAAAATGTATGACTTAATTTACACCAGAGCGGCCACTGAAAAGCTTTGTGATTAAAGAGCTAAGATATTGTTCTGCCTCTGATTAAAATCTCGATTTTCCTCTTACTTCTTGGTAAGCTGAAAAACTTTTTGGTACCCACAAAAAAACCTACAATTTCACATGCCTACCAGTTTTATTTAATATTTAAATATTCTAAACTTCTCGCACATGTTTAGAATGCAATACGTAGTTCTATAAAATTATGACGTGAACACACACATATACACGTATGTATTCAAAACAGATATCTGTATGTTAATAATCAGTGCAATAGCAATACAAATTTGAAAACGCAATTTTTCTCATACCATGAATTATCTATAACCATTAAATTCGTTGATGTTTTAGTGTTTCATTAATATTAAAAGTGAAGTGTTAAACGTTCTGTTTTATTTTTCAAGTGCATAATGAGGGGTGATATTAATTTAATGATAATAATTGATTAAATTAATGGTTATTAACTAGTTGTACAACAAATGATATAATACCACTGAAACGAAAGAAAAATAAGGCTATTATTTCTCACTTTATTACCTTAGAAGCGAATTTCTTGTGTGAAACAAAAAGTATGAAATTAATAAATAAAGTATTTTGATCAAAAACTCATAAATATGGAAGACAGTCGAGCTGCGTTGCGCATAGGGCTAACATCCCCAGTAGGGCTAACCAAAATATAAATTTTATTCTATAAAACTAAAAAAATGTAGACACCACTTATCTTCCATGTACGGCTTATTAAATTATACACATATTTTGCTGCAACAATAAACTGATAGCAAATATTGTTAGTTAGTTACAACAATAAACTGATACTAAATGTTATTAGATATTTATTGTTGGACTAACTATGCATATAAACTGTTATTATGTATGTAGCTAGATTTCGTAATTTGCCGAAAATTAATTTTTTTTTTATTTGACATTGCCAAAACATGAATCTTTCGCGACATTTAAAACACTTCTGTGATTGGATATATGTAACTGCAACCAACGATTTCAAGAATAAAGGCCGAGGAAGTGGTTTTTAAGCCGGATACCTTTGGTACTGCCGGTTGCAATAAGAAAAGAAGGTGCAAAACTAGATGCTGTAGCAGTCTCATATACTCAAAATTGAGCTCAAAATTTCAGAAATCAAGTTGCATTCGATTTTTTCTAGAAAGCTTAAATTTCCAAAATTGGACTCTATTTCCCTTTTTTCATCTTTATATATAAAAGCCATAGAACAGGATGATAATACAAAATTTTGAAAAAGAGCGAAAAGTGATGCTGGATGTTCCGCTGTGTCGGGCTGAAGCAGTCCCATATACAAAATTTCAAAATTCTAATGCTAATCTCTTAAGTTATGCGAGATACGAGCTTACATAAGTATGTAGAGACGTCATAAAAGAATCCCTTTTGAATCCATTTTAAATTCCTTTTACAACTCTTTTTGAAAAAAGATATCCTACATTCTATCCGTACCTACAAAGTCCCTAAAAATCGTCTAAACGGATTCGGGAATGGTGAAAATGGACATTTCCTTTGAAATATGATACCGCAAATTTTCGCGATTACAATACTTCCTTTACTTCGCACAAGGAAATAAAAAAAAGACGAAATGTATGTGCCATTCTAGCGAAGAAGGAACATTTGAATCATCTATATTCTCCATTGAATATTACGTATTGCCCGAATTTTAATACATTCCTGTTTCTAATTTGAAAAAGAGAACTTCATAAAGATGCGGGGACATTTATGCCAGGCCATTACTATGCAAATCGAATTTTCATTTGAAGAGTAGCAAATTAAAACCATACTTCCATAGCATTATCCCGTTACAAACGGGCGTATACCTTTATGAAAGTTCCTTTTTACAAGTTACATCTTGATCTTTGAAAGAGAGCGATGATCTATATGACGAGGCATCCATAAAAAGGTTTCTTTCATTGCGTCCGACTTGTATAAAGGTACTAACAACTTTACAAACAGAAAACCATTATATAGTAACCCCTGCTAGTCCCATCCGGACCGGAAGAAGTGCATTGAATTTGAAACATTTATTTAAACAAAACACATCGGATCATAATATAGACAAGTAAAATCGAATCTAGAATTATTCACCTTTTTCGTAAACAATATTTTTCTGTCTTAATACAAGCGTTAGCCATACTTCTGTAGTAGAATGTAATGTCTCTGTTATTTGTCACAAATTGCTAACTACATTTCATTCTAGTAAAACGCAAACTAGGTTTCAGTTGATTTAATTTTAAATATAACAATGTTAACTTTTATCATGCACTAACACAATGCTTAAATAAAAGATGAGAACACTGCCTAATGCAAACTACTTTTGTTTGTAACTATGCAAGATCTGTTTGAAGTACAATACGAAATAGTGAATAACAGTGAGGATAACAGGATCTGCAACGGTGAGATAAAGAAGCAAATTTATCAGAAGAAGACCACATGAAACACCTCTTGTTTATGCGTTAGTTGTTGAGAATAGAAACACTTTTTGAGTTAATAAAACTTTTTAATTTTCATTCGCTTTCTAAGAACGATTTCTGCATGATTAATGATTTATGCTTTTATTAGTACGTTTCATGAGTTAACTCTCTAACCACGATTTTAATGCATAATACGATACATCGTAAAGCCTAAAAACGCGTGCTATTTACTAGAATTTAAATTTTGGTTAAGTACACAAGTCTTGTGTGAAAGTTAATACTTTTCCTCGAATTTTTTAAAGCACGCAACAGTCGAAAATATTCCGAAATGTATAAAAAAATAACGTATTTTTCATTGGCGTTTTGAGTGATGGTTTTTGGAAAGAATTAAACAGAAAATTATACATTTTATTTTTCCAACGTTGATTTCTGTTCTTTCAATGAATAGAATTTAAGAAAGCGGGATTACTTAGATAGTTAGAATCTGGGCGCAGTCTGACCCGCCTAGTGAATGTAAATTCCCTTTAAAGTCAAAAATGAGCTGCACTCGAAGGAGATACTTTGCAATCCAAAAACATAACTTCATGAAAAATTCAAAATTAAATTAGAGTACTAAAATACGCAGTTTCTGTATTTGCAGTCATTGGAATACCGCAGTATATCAATGACTGCAAATACAGAAAAAAAAATCTGTTTATTAAATTAACTACATGGGTATTCTAAAATAATCCTAATTGCAAGAAAACTCTCTGTAAATAACCGATCCTCAGAACAAAATCAGCTCTCATTTTCCGTTTGACAAATTAGATAGCCATAAGTTGAATAAAACAAACTTTTCCCTGCCAATCAAAAAAGGCTCGTCACCTTTGTTAAAGTCAAAGCAGTTATCAAATTGCTTGTGATGTGAAATCGCTTCTTTCTCTCTTTTTTTCCTTTCTCCTAGGCGGGCGGAGACAGTATATAGCAGCGAAATTATGGTTATAAATAATTTTATGGATTTTACCGCTAAACACGATGACTTTTACGATCAAGTATTTATACGCGAAAAATTTATTGTCGTCATCTATTTAAAATATTTTCTTATATATCTTGGCTCTAACATTTGGTCTTGGATATGAACAGATGCTTCGTGTAGTTCAGCACGATGTCCTTTGAAGTTGTGAAAACACGTTATTTCAGTCGTAGTATATACTAGGCCTGATATATCATATCGTAATTATCTTAATACATGCTCACATTAAAAAATATATTTCCAAATTTTTTGCTATATGGCTAGTAAAAAATATGTTTTGGATTCCAAACATTAAAAAATACATTTTAATCAAGGAGAATTTCCAATATAATTTTTAAATGCAAATCATGTATGCTTAGAAGCAAGGAGGAAGCAAAAAGCAGGAAAACGCTCATCAGATCTTCACTTCAGACTAGATCTATTGAAATGAAGAGGCGTTTATGACATATGAGATGCGGAGGCTGCTACTGATTCTTTACGACAAATTTGACTACGGGCTCTAATGTGAAAACTGCTCAATATCGTACTCGCTAATAAAACTCATATATCCATTAAACATACAATGAAAGCCATGAAAAGATAATCAAATATCTTGTAAATAATAGTAATTCAATAAACATATTCCAGGAGTATTAGTGTAACATCACACATTGCATCATTTACTACCATATTATGGAAATTTTTTACTTTGATTAATAGAATTAAAAAATTAATTGAATGAACTAAGCAGATTTTATTTCGCAGTTGTTTCTTGTAAAAATCGTATTTCTTTTTTCCGTGTATTTTCCAATTACACTTCTTCGTAAATATTACGGTCTTTTTTAATGCTCCAGTAATAAGCTATTTTGACGCATATTTTGCACATTCACCTACATTTTTATTAACAATCATTTAAAATTTTAACTGGAATCTTCAAATGTTTCATTCATGAGATGACCACTATAATAATTCGCAAAGGACATATTATTGGAAGTAAGCATTAGAAAACTATCCCGTCACATTATAAGGCAAATGATAATAAAATATGTTAATTTTAAGTATAAACTTAAGTTTCCTTTCCGGATACGAACTCATTATACCTTCAACAAGCTCAAAGGCTGGTCGCACGTTTAAGTTAAATCTTTTGTACAGTAAGCTATTGTGCCTTTTAACACAGAACGTTGGCTCTCTTTATGTTAATTTTTAGGAATTTTTTCTAAGCCTAGCTTTATAATTTTTGTCATTCTTATTGAAAGGACATCTTATTTCAAGCTTATTTTCTGGATTTTAATACTGAGTAATTCATGGCCTCATATCTCAAATTTTTATCCACTGCTTTCGAAGGCACGAAGGCATGCCTTCTTTTAGGCAGAAGTCCCTTGAATGCTTTGCCATAATCAAATAAACAAAACCAAACCAAATGTCTCTGACGACTGAACTAGGTAGCTGTTCGGACTTTACATAGTTTCCCCAGTAGCGTTTATAGCGATTAATGTGCAATGTGAATAGTAGCCAGTTCTCTGTGAATGTATTACACTAAGGCATAATTTCTGAAGCAAATAACTCTTGAGTGAATGGCGGTATCAGACAATCTAAAGCAACTGTTCGACCTAAAAAGTAGACTTACTTGAGTTCATTTGTTTAAAGAAAATAAGTAAATTTGTTACCCTTTTTTGTAATTCTTTCTTATTATTTACTTGAATCTTGTATCATTACTTATACAGTGCAGGTATACTTTGTTCCTGAAAAATAATCCGCTGGTTGCATATATATCATTGGAAGTAAGCTTTCAAAAAATTTCCTATTACAAGGTAAATAAATAATAAAAATATATTGCTTTTAAATATTAACTTTCCGAATGAAAACTCCTTTTGTATATAAGTAGTATTTCATGTGTTTGGATGCTTGCACTTGGTTTACAAATGCTCTCTGAATTTGAATAATATTTCAAATTAGTTCGCAGCAATAATTAATCTTTTATTTTATTTGTTTACAATTGAATTTTCATTATATATATATATATATAAATTTAACATAATAATAATACAGTAAATCTTGCTTAAAATTTCCAGTTAAGGAATATTTCGGTTTAAGAAAATATTAAGTTTATTTATTAAAAAAAATGTTTAAATAGGTTTCTACGTGGAACCTTAAAAATGCTTTGAGTGCTCCGTGCAAACTTTCCAGAATAGTTTCATGCAGTTATTATTTAAAAGAATTTATATACTAATACGAAGACGTTTTCGTAATAGTTATTGCTCACAAATATCTTACCCTTATTCCGGAAGGTATTTCACAATATTGTTGATTTTGTGATGAAAGTTTGGATTATTTATTTTACATCTTCGAAACTCCAGGTCTAACGCTGTGATTGTGCTTGTGTTAATGGGCATGAGAAAAGGTTGTGTTCCGGAAATCTTCTTTTCGCCATAAACACAGTTGTCTGAGGCCGAAATAGTTCTCTAGCAATAAGTCTATGTCCAAATATGAATTGATTTAAACGGGGTTACTGAGACATCTTCTCTGTTTATTACGTTGAATAGTTCACGTATTCTCCCGTCTTGGGAAACAGAGTTCCATTCTTTCTGCCAGCTATGGTTTATTTTCTTATGCGCTTCTTTTTTTAGGTATGACTCTTAGGCCATTTTAAGCTCATGTCTTCGGAATCAGGAGTAGTAGCTGCGGCTTTATCAAGGAAGTCCACGCCTTCGTTTTCTTCATTCTCTGCGTGCAAATTCGAAAGTTAAACTAAGCGTAGTAGTCAAGGACCACATAATAGTTTTTAACTCTATGTTGGCTCATAACTTCTCACCGGCGTAACAATTCAATGTCGGCATCAATAACGCAAAGCCGAAGAATTACAAATGTTAGAGAACTGGCGAAACCTAGTAACGTGGCTTCGAGAGGCAGAAACATGCTCTGTCTTAAAATCCAAAACCCTCGACTTAAATACTCTCTAACTCATTTACATTTCTGATGAGGAAACGGGAAAACGATGTTCCAGTAAAGGTCTAAATCGGAATACGTAGTTAATTAAAATAATAATAACCCTACAAGGTTTATATACTTATAATATTTATACACATAAATACGTGCACAAACGTGTATGGTATTTTAAAATACTGTAATTTGACTGTCTGGAATTTATAGCGATTAACATCAGTTTTGATTATGCAGTCATTTCCAATAAGATAGAAAGTTTAGATAAATATGAAAATTGTCTCATCGGCAAAAAGAGATAAAAAATTATAAGTAAGAATGATATGTCTTCTGGTCATTGACACAAAATTTGCACTTCAATTTCTAATCATGAGAATTAATCAACACTGCCACTAATATGCAACGGCTTAAATTCCGAGTTAATCTAAAACTATCATAAAGGTTTCAGAAACATAATCATCAAGATCTGGACAACTAGAAAATTTCCTGTAATATTTTGAAGTTTTCATCTTTCTAATTTTATTAAATTCTGCTAATGCTGTTAATATTTTAAGCATGCACCCACGGCATTTTCCAGATGGGGAAATTTTCTAAAAACGTGCCATTGGTATCTATTTATCACGTGAAATTTCATTTCTTTTTTCGTTTCTTTGCTAGCATGCTATTTTACATATAATAAAAATTTCATCGTATTCAAAAAGTCTCTAAAAAGATTTTGGGAATAATTTTGTTTGAATATTTATAATATAAGTGCAGCGTCTTAAATGTGCATGCATGATTAATTCGTTTTAAAGTATTTGGAAAAATTATAAAACATTATTTTTTCTTTTTAACTCTCTTTGAAACCCTCATACTAATAAATGAATATTTTATTGCCTCAAAGCAGAAGAAACCAGACCTTTTTACCATTATGATGCATAGGAAAGTAAACCAGTAAAGAAAATTTAACCGTTGTATATTTACATTTAAATGCAGATTTCGGAGTTTTCGAATATTTGTTGTACGTTTCTTTTTTTTTTTTTTTTTTCTGATTTCCGGTACCTGCGTTAAAAAGTCTTCTCGCATAGGGAAAAAGAAAAAAACATGCTCGTCAGAAATTGAAAATCCGCATCGTATCTCAAATTGAGCGTAGAAAAGAAACAAGGAAAAGAAGAAAGGGCTAATTTTTATTTTTAAATCGTGGCGATTCCAGATTCGCAGCCATACGTCTTGAGAATGAATGAAACTCACTTCAAGGAACTGGACCACAGATCGTTTAATAAAACAGCGAAGAACAAGTTTTCCTTCACTTTCTCGAGAATACGGAAGTAAAGTACTGAGCATAGAGACACCGACATTTCATCGTCACACTAGAGTTATCTGGAGCATTCTCACGCTTTGAAGTTGGATGTTCTCGTTTATCTTTTTTCCCTTATTTGTTTACCTCAAATCTCTATTTTTTTCATAGAGCATGTAATTCGAAATCTGCTCTGTCGAAAGCGATTTTAGGAAAGCTAGGAAAGATGTTAAAATTCTGACTCACACTCAAGATATTGAAAAATACTCTACTAAAAAAATGACTTTTTCAGCTTAACGCTCTACATTTTAAAAGCTCTTTCATTTTCTTAATTCACTTCAGAACGATAAATAACAAAACAGGAATCTTTACAATATAGTTACCTTTACAGTTTCAAGCAGTATAATCAAAAACGAAACTGAAAAATGAGGGAATGAAAGGTTTTTAAAACATAACTTTTTATCTTGATTGCAGCTTCAACCATTGTCACTTATATTTATTAGTATCTATGCATTTCCCCCCGGGTTATGTATCACAATTGATTTCTCTAAAGTAGCTAGATATTAAAAAGCTCATTTAGAATACTTAAAATAAAATCATAAAAATACACTTGGCAACAGGAATTGACATTTTATCTCAGATTTAGGAATAACCATGAAATATTCGATATAAAAATATCTCATTAAAAAATAGCCATACCATTCACATTTCACAAATTTCTATCCTTAAAACAAACTAAAAAATAATTATGCTTGTAATTATTTTATGCGAGTTTATTTAGAACAGAGAGTGGTATAAGACTGAATTCACCTAGTTAAAGCGAAAATGAGCAGTAATAAAATAACAGGATTGGAGGAAATTCTGAACGCCTGTATAAAGTTGCGAGTCATTCATTATCGTTTTAACCATTTGAATACATAAATAATTTAATTTTTTCTTTTATCCCTTTTTTTTCTCCTTTTTGTGTATTTTAAAAAAAGATTTTGAACATTACCTCCCGTTTCAAAACAGGATGCGACTCAAACTGACACTAAAGCGTGCCAATGTGCTTTCTTTAATTCCGTGGAACCAGCAAATAAATACAAAGAAAAAATCTTCTTTTGCACTTAAACTATCTTTTTTGTTAACAAGTTGCCCCAATTAATAACATTTTGTTAGAATTTTATAAATTTCATGACTTTCGGACTATATTTATAAATTAAACTACATGCAGAAGGACATGAACTCATCATTAAGAAATGTTAACGAACCAGCAGAAAGTTATTATGAAACATTTTGAGGTAAACGGAACATACGAATGCCTTTCAACTAAAGATAGTTAGTGTTTTGGTACTAATAAAACAGTATAAAAATAATAAGTACTAATAAAGTACTAAATAAGTACTAATAAAATAGTATATCCTTAGCTTTCTTGAAGTACATTTTCATTCTCTCCTTACTTACAATTTTATTTTTTTATGAAGAGAGAAAGAAAACAATTAGAAATTTTAGATATGAATTAAAAGATTAGTGAAGATAAAATTGGTTGATTTTACAAGCTGAGTTATTCTTTTACTTGACAAAGAAACATTGGCTAACAAGATCACGCGTTTAGTTGATAAGCTCATTGAACGGTCTTTCCCACACAAACTTAAAGATGTGTTATTTTATTTGAGGATTTTGTTCAGTAAAATTGGTTATGGATCTTAAGATAATTAAATGCTCGAATCAAAAAACAGGTACCTAAGATTATTTATGCAATAACGTTATTCATGATAAACTAAAAAAATGGCATTTTAGGGCTTTGTGTATTGTAAATGTAAGTTTATTACAAAAATTCTCCACGACGTCACGATTTCATTTAGACAGACAAACCTAACGTCGTTTACCATAATTAAATAATCTAACCCACCTTAACATTTTTAGCTTCAGCGCGGGAAGAGAAATATGTGACTGTAAAAAATATATCTCTGATATTTAAATTTCATTAGACATCAGAAACATGCAAATGATGATTAGACGCTTTTACAAAGTACTGAAAATAACACGCCTATGAGCTAATGACTTGATATAAACGGTCAGTTATGACATAAAGAAGAATTTTTCAGTTCCCTTTTGAGTTTCCCTTTTAACCAAAAATCCTCAACCGTTTTGCGCCTAAGGGCATCGTCAAAAAACTTACAAAAACTGCAGACCGGAAGGAAATAGACAGAAAGACGGTATGGAAAAAAATCCCCTTAGCTCGAATATTTACGAGTTTTGCTTCCGCTGGCTTTTATATTTATTTTATTTATGTACTTATACCCCCCTCCCTTTCTTAGTTTCATGTAAAGTAGAAAGTGTGATAGCTAGGTTTACGCCTTTCCGGTAAGAGACTAAAGCTACCGTTCTACGCGATTATCGCGAAGTTTAAAAACACAGGCGTAAGTAAGTAGGCTAATGAACAGCGTATTTTTAGTTAGCCTCAACCTTCAGCTGAAGGGGACTGGTTGCAAATTAAGGGACATATTATAAGAAATGTTCTGCGTAAGAAAATGTTTTTAAAACTGTAGTTTGATAAGACTCCATATTAATTTTTTTTGGTAAACCATTCTGATACTACTTAGCCTAATCTAACCACAAACGGCATTTCGCTTTTTAAACCAAGGCAAATGTTTAAATTTCCAAGGTTTGTTTGACGTCATTGCTTTCGATATTTAATTTCCAGCAAGATTTTAACTCCGCAAAAGTATTTTCTAAAGGTACAAAAATTCAACTGCAATAAATATTTTCTTTTCTTTTTTTTCCTATCATTAAAATCGAACATTCAAACATACAAAGACTTTTGCTGCATATTTTCTTATATTATACTGCAAAATATAAAGTACAAAGTTTCCTGAATATTAGAATTTTCTGAAAACTTTAGTCTAAATTTTATATTTACACTAATGCGCATACAAGGAAAATTATGTATATATATATGTGTGTGTCATCTATCTATAGATAAAACATAGGTAAGCATAGTAAGTAAAACATAGGCGGGGTGAGAAGACGAGAAAAGCAACAGACAGCGAAATTTAAATGGTTGGATGAACAAGCATCTATTTAAAGCGTGTCTTGAGATGCTGCTCATTTCCATTCTTAGTTCTTTTTTTTAAATTGTTTTAAATTAACTTCATTGCAGCTGGTGAAGGCCATTAATAATGCAAAAATATTATTTCAAAACTTCAATATGAAATATTTCAGAAGGTGCCTTTAAAATTGTGGAATATGCCAGTCTTGAGGTGACACAATATTTAATGAACTTGTTGGTTTCTAATGTTAATGAATACTGTTGTAATCTCTAAATACATTGGACGATTACATGTTTCTGCAGCATGCTTTTAGGTTTTGGAAGTCGAAATAAGACGCAGTTAAGATAATAAAGGAAAAAAAGAGCTTTTTCTTTGTAAGAAGAGGAACAAAGAACGAAGAGTTATTTTACAGAATACAGCGAACAACAAATAAAATAATTACAAAATCCAATTATTAAACGTGTTCAGTATTAGCTCCAGATTAACAGGATGATATTATAAGCTGGTGACTAAACACACCACCTAATCCCTTAGTGGCGTATAAACCTGTTTTCTTCATCCAATGTTTGCTTCAATTCAATTTCAGTTGTTTATCAGGAAGTCTAATCTTGAAGATTCCTCTTGGCAATATGCATCCTGGAAAAGTGAATCTCAAACATACACGAGAAGAAATAAAACCCTGTGGCACGTGGTCTGTCGCATCCCTGCCGAAACCATGCGCGTGACTAAGCTATCACGTAATCCAAAATCTGCATTTTGTAACTTTTTTTTGGAGATAAGAGGATTTTCCATATAGTGTGAGAATCTCAGTTATCTTTCAAGACAGTAATTAATATATCTTACAGGCTTAAGATTACTCTAATATAACATTTTTTTTCCAATGATGGGCGCTTGCCTATGTCGGCATCGGCCACTCCTAAGGCCAGATGTGGTGTCTTTATTATGAAGGCCACCTTTGCCTCCTATGAAAGGACGGAGAGTTTACATCCATGCCTACTCCAGGATTCGAACTCGGGCCCTTCGGTATCGCAGTCAGTCCCCCCCCTAGCCGCTATACCTTCTGGGCGGCTGTCTAATATAATATAATTTCGGAGACTTAAAATTACTCAAAGTGTAAAGCTTGCGAATGGACATGTTCAAAAAAAGAGATTTTCCCCTCCTGCAGTATTATATTCTAAAATTTTGTTTAAATAATCTTTGATATCAATACAGCTCGATAAAGAAAAAAAAAAGATATTATTGAAAAGTGAGTGTGAGTTCATTTTTAACTTAAAATTATCTTGAGTCCCACAATTTTCAAACCCACAGTCTTCATTGTATGCTTAAAATTAAAATAACAATGGAAACGATCTTTAACTTTTTCTAAATTATTAACAATCAAGCTTTATTTCTCCAGTTTACTACTGCATGGAAATTGCGGCGTGAAAGATAATGCAAGTAAATAATGCGATCTTACACTGACTACAGGCTTTTTCTGAGCCATTTTTGGATAGATTTAATTTCAGATATCTTTGCTTTTACGTCCCTTTTGGCTGTATTGTAAGCGGAATCGCCTTTAAATTTAAACTAAAGCTGTTAATCGTCACATAACATGCTTAAATATCCAGGAGCTTTGATTACTGTGGCTCTTTTCCTTTCTGTTACTTAAATTCATAATTATTTTCAGAACATAACATTCACGAAATGTAACTCTAAGAATGGGAACAGTGAAAGAAGTTTCTATGCATTACTTGGAAAACTTATTTAATTAAGGCAGAAACCTTAATTACGAGGTTAAGGAGCATAGCATGCTTTTATAGCATAGTATGCTTTAAAAGAATATCAATTTTGAATAAAACATTGATTGTCTTTTTTCACGGAATAAATAAGTGGAAACCTTTCGACTAGATGTAATGTTTTAATATAAATCTTCATTCAGGGAAACTTAATTTCAATTCCAAGTTAGTGATTTTCTTTATGTCTAATTATTCACATGTGAATGTAAAATTTTGTGTACTTATATGTTCAGAGATATGGGCAGCACAAAAAATTTAGCTCCCTATAGAAAAACAGTTAAATTCAAAATGATATCAGATACCTAACTGTTTAAAACAGTACGAAGAAAAATTTACTCAATAGTAATAATTTTTAAGTAAGTTTGACTTGAAATAGAAAAGTTTTATGTTAGCTTTTCGATCTCTTTACTCTAATTATATGTTAAAGGGACAAACGGATTAATAAGCAGAATGTCTAAAACTCAAAAATTCGTGATTTTTTCTTTTTCCCTCTTCCTTTCTCTCTGCCCTCCCACCCATTTTTTTTTTAACATTAAGCAAATGAAATTTTGTCCAGTTTTAAAAATATCATACTGAGTATTATACAAAGTCAGTTATTTATTAATTAGAGAAACATAATGGGATAATTGGAAACCAATCGTTAAGCTACATAAGGCGGTTAAGCTGTGAAGCATAATTACATTGATATCATCAACTGATTATTTAATTATGAATAAAAGCAAAATTCCTCTGTTCAGAAAATATTTGATTCCCTAAACATAAAAAAATAGCGTAAGGCTTTTAAAATATAAATATTCTGCTTCATTCGCAAGACATCAATCATGGAATGAATTAAGAACATTATTTATTAATAGAACAAATCTATTTCGGATAAAGTAAATCAAATGATTAAACATCCTGACTTTTAAACCTGAAAGACATCTACAAAGTTTTCCTTCCAAACTCTTCTCTTTCAGACTGCGAAAAAAATAAAAGTAGAGGATTCTTATCAAACAAAATATATTCTTCCATCCAGTCTAGGAAGTACAGATTAATGAAGTTGAAAGCCCCTAAGGATAATAAGATAAACAAGATAAATAAGATTAACATTCTTTATTGAATTATTAAGAAATTTATACAGTATCGGTTGGCACATAGATATCAGTGTAGTACCCAGGATTTAGAACTGACATGGAGAAATATTTTTTATTTTCTGTGCTTAATGTGGTGAAAATATATACTGTGTGTGATGAAATTCAACTAAAAGGCAAGCAATGTAGATTTTTAATTAATTGAAAAGTTATTAAATGCACCTGAACTGAATTGAATTCAATAAAACTAATGTTAAAAATCTTGATTTGCATGAAATATTTTATTGAAATGTGTATGTCTTTACGCTCACACACAATGTGCCCACAGAAAATGAAAAAGAAAGAGAGAGAGAGAGAGCAACTCTTTTTTAATAATCAGGTACTTGAAATTCCAGAAATGTTTGCGTAAACCATCTTTTTTCAAAACTTGTTTTACGAGTAATGAAGCTTAAATAAAATATAAAATAATATGATGCTTGAAAATTACATCTATTGTCATGATAGCAATTTCCCTGTTCCTTTAAAATAAAGCGTAAATGAATTTTCAGGAATTTTTTTCGTTTAAAATACACTTTTAGTAGGGAAAAACGATATTATTAATAATAATAAAACCCCCCTCAAAACAGTCTTTTTAACTGTGATGTTTGCTGGCTGCATACGATGACACAGTATTAAACAATCATAAAGATTAGAGCAAAAAAATTGGGAGAAAATATGATTTGCATGGTAAAGAACAGTTTCAGAAAATGAAAGCAAAAAACAAAATATGCTCATAAAAATGTAATATGCATGGTTTAGAAGAAGCGTGTGTATTATTTGTGTTAGCCTCCTAGTTCTTTTCTCATTATGAGACAATTATTGCTGTTTGTAGAATGAGTTTGCTAGCGACTCTTCTAATGAACGATGGAGTGAAATTTTCTTTGGCAATACAAATCTGAAGTTATTGAATTTTTGGAAACTACGTTTCTAAGAGCGCATTATAGATCGAGATTAGTAAGTGTGTCAAAATTTAAAGATCAAGAGTCTTGTCAACTGGTCATGTTTTCTGAAATACCTTAACTTAATCAAATACAATTTCAAAATTCACAGATGTATACGCCGCCCATCCGGATAGTGGTTAGGGACTTTGACTGCCGTGCCTAAGGGTCCAGGTTCAAATCCCAGAGAAGGCATGGATGTTTGTAAATGCACAGTGTTTGCGCGGCATGAGGGCCCTCTAAATATACTGCGAACCGAAAGTTCTCTCGACAGGTTGTTGGTAGGGAAGAGGAGTGAGAGATCCTAGGACACGTCTCCCCCCCCCAGGATTGTCTCTCTCAAACTTGGGAGCGGAACTGAGCTAAAGTCGAGTTGTCTCCCGTATGGTGATCAAGGCTCTTGCCAACGACAGGTGCATTTGACTCCTTGCCACCATGAATACCATGGGCTTGTACTGACCATTGCCAGACAAGTAAGATTGGTAGCAACAACGACAGATGTGTACAATATTTTTTCCTCTTCTTGCAAGTAAAAAGCCCTGTAAATCAAGTTATAGAAAAATCTGCTTTTGCTTTCTTTTCGCCCAGGCATTTTTTGTGGTTTTCCGCGCTTGCAAAGTTAATGCCAGCCAGCTTCGCTTAAAATATTCTGCGCGAAGATTCTTTTTAGTCAAATAGGCTTTATGTGCTTTGTATTATTCAGATAGCCTAACCACCTCTGGGTTTGAAGCTATTGACGAATTATATCCAAACTGCGGTGTATTACATGAAAGTGCTCCTTCAAAATAAATATGGAAATTATATCAGATAAGTTTGCATGAATATTGAATTGATCACTGAAGTAAAGAAAGTATCTGAAACATAATAACTCTTTGATTGTTTTTTTAAAGTATCGCGTTGTTTTTAAAAGATGTTCTTGGTAATTTTTACGAAAGTAAACGGCAATTCGTATTTGACTTTCTAGAAAAATATGCGTCAGCTTTTCTAGCAGTGATCTGATAAATATTAAGAGCAATCAAATGGGAAAAGTATTTTCAGTGTTTCACTCAATTTATTTTCGAACTGGTAATGCAAATTAATGTTATAAAAAAACTGATAAAAAAAAAAAAAAAAAAAAACTCGATTCGGATAGTTTGAGACCCTTAAATACAGTTTTTCTGCAATACTTAATACTCACACTTAATGCCTTCTTTTCCAGCTTTTATGACACAAAAGAAGGATAACAAGGAATTATAGGATGATTTGTCAACTGTCTAAAATCCGAAACTAAGCTCAATCTTGCACACTAAGCACTAATGGCCAAAAAACTTTCATATAAATTCAGCATTATATTTAGCGTTTAAAATTTGAACAATTGTATGTTATATGTGAATTTTAGCTGCTAAAGTTGACATTATCTTCACAACATGTCAGTTAACATTACAGTTACACAATTTATGTTCTATCATCAAACAAACGAATTTTTACTTGTCAGTATTTTAAATGGAAATGTAAAAGTCATCAGTGAATGGACATGAACGTAAAAGTGCAACCTCTACTCTTTCACGCCATTAAAGTTTTACAAGATACATTTTTTTCCCCTCTCTCTCCCTGGATATCTCAATTTTCCTCTAAGTATCCCCTCATTATCCTTATCTGTGTGCACTACACCTCCCTTCATGCAGGATTAACACATATGCACGAAGTTAACCCGAGATAAAAACGTCATCTGGGTACCCATTTTCCACACAAAGAGGGCGGCCACTGAGATTTCAGCTTGGCGGGAGAAAAGTGGTTGGCATTTAAGTGTTGGATAGATACCACATTTTGCAGTATTTTATTTTGGCATGTATATTCGAAATTTTTAACTTAAACCTTTGATATGATGATATTGAGGTTTTGATACGACTCGAGTTGTTTAGACATTTTTAAAATTAATTTTGCATTACAGTTTAAAATTTATTATCTTAATAGGGTAATATTATCTATTATATATAAAACTAAAACTTTTCGTATGATAATGATAATGTTACCATTGCCCAGTGCCCACCAGCGGCCGAGCGGGAAAGACGCTGAGCACTGGTAGTTCAGTCCGAGGCTCGAATCCCGCGAACGGGCTGGCTGCATGGGCGTTTTCGTGGTTTTCCTCCATGTGTAACGTGTATACGAGCCAGTTTTCCTTAGAAAGTCCTCCACGAAGGCATCCCTCCCTTTAGGCAGATAGCCCTCGTGTGCTTTGCCATAATTGAATAACCTAACCTAACCATTGCCCAGTAACGTAGTTTTATCGCTAAGAACTGAAAATTCTAAGTCAAATATAAAAAGGAAACTGTGACGTAAGATTCAATATGATAGATAACAAGGGGATGAAATATCTCGATACCAAAAAATGACTACTGATACAAAATTATTGTCCTATTTATGACAGTATTAATTAATTATTTTAAAAAATTATTTAAACGTTATTTGTTTGTTTAATTATTTAACATTTATATTATTTAAAAGTATTTAATAATTTAAACGTTACTTGAAAGTACCAACCGAGTTTAGTATCGGAACGTTTCAAGATAATTCATTCCATAAATGAACAATAGCATTTTTAAAGGGTCATATTTAAGATTCGTTGAGATATTTGAGTTTTCTGTTTGCAGAATTTGTAACCATGGCTACCTTGTTCTATCTATGTTGTCTCAAACAAACATTTCCTCTCGTTCCATCAACTAAAACGTGGTTGTTTTAAGCATTTGTATCAATTGCTTCACAGCACGAGTTTTTCTTAAGTGAAACTCTTTTAATGAAGTTAATCTATTATTTCTTCAATGATCTAAACGTGAAAATCGCTATCATGACTCTCCAAAACCCACTTTCACGCCCAAAACTTTCTTCTTTCAGCAGAAAACTTAAGAACTGTACAGTGCGTTTCACTTGAGATTTCGAAAGTTGAATAAACCAGTATGTTAAGAGAATTTTCAAATGTTTAATTACAGAGCAAATTCACATTACCCTGCTTATTATATACTGCAGTGGGCAGATCAGTCACAAACTTCGATAACAGATTTTCTATTCTACAACTTCCTGTAGGTCCACCAGCGGCCGGGAGGTAAAGTCGCCGAGCACTGGTAGTTCTGACCTGGGTTCGAATCCAGGCAAACAGCCTGGTTGCAGGGACGTTTTCATGGTTTTCCCTATGTGTAACGTATATACAATCCAGTTTCCCTTAGAAAGTCTTCCACAGACGCATGCCTCCCCTTAGGCAGATAGCCCTAGTATGCTTTGTCGTAATTTTAATAAAACAAACCAAACAAATTACCTCTGCGTAAATTATTCCTAGCTTTAACGATTTCAAGCATTTGTACCAATTAGCGCTAGAAAGATAGAAATAAATGTGAGTTAAATGTAAATGCAGTGTTTTGAAGAACTGAAACGTATTCCAGTATTCCTATTCATTTGAAAACTTCATCCATATTCCATCGAAAATTCTTGCAGCCCCCTCTTTGCTAATTGCTCATATTTTGATTTCGACACATATTAGCTTCATCTACTGTCCTATTCCATTAATATTCTTAATGTAAATAAGAACTAAGAGCTGACGGTTGTAAATCTCTATAGATACGAAATGACTTTTCCTATTTTTTAGGTAAAATTTGTGTTCTATAAATTTTAAGTTGTTCGACCTCTCGATACAATACTATCCTTAATGTAACAACACCTTCCGTATTTCTGCGTTAAATTAATTCGTCGTTAAATAGAGATACCTAATATTAGATTGCTTTCGAAAATCTTAGTTTCCTATCATTTTATTGCAATCGATTACTGAGAAATTCTCTAGAACCACTAACATCTGTTTTTTCCACTTTTATCGTCACTTTTCTGCATTCTTCGGGAGAAAAAGAATATAACTCTGCGTTAGCCTGTGTTTTCGTAAATAAATATTATGCCAAATTCTTTATCATAAATACGATTTAGTAACTTTCTTAAAACACAGGAATTTTTCTTTCAGAGATTTTGCATTTTCTCAAACATGCGGAACAATTAATGTCATCATAGTCTTACATCTTTCAATCATTTGAAGTAAAGATATATTGATTACTGTTATTTCCCTTAATTTTGAAATTGAGAAATTGCAAAACTTGGGAAAGTTTCTTGTTTAAGTTCCTTAAGTGTTATCTTGCTTGAGTACCAGTGCATGGCCTCTGTAAAATGCTTAGTCAACTCAAAACTTTTTCTGATTGCAGCATTCTGGGCCCACTGAATTTTATGTGAGAAATATGTAACATCATGGCAGTATTTAAATGACGCTAAACTCTCTCGCAGTTCCTTATGGGCTGACATTGCTCCTATTAACCAATAATTTTAATATCCTTTACTAAGGGAAATTAAGGTCCCTTTAGTCATTTTCTAACTCTCAAGCTAAAAGTTGTTCTTCTAACGCAAGTTCTCCTACAGTAAAAATGTGAAACGCGTTGTTTAAAACTAATGCAGCTGTTGGGCCCATATCGGAGCTTGCATTCCTTCATTGCGCTTAATAAATAAGCGCAGATATAAGAGTGTTTTACAACTTATTCTGAAAATGAAAAAGTATGATTCTGCCTATTAGTAGAAAAAAGTTTGTAGTAGCTATACTGCCAGTGTTTTTGTATCAATATGCATATAATATTAGTTAAGCACACTAGCACATATACATATACTGTATATATATATATATATATATATATATATATACATCTTATATGGGAAATGAAATATATGAGAATTACTTAAGGATTGTAAGAACCATGATCCCCTACCTATTTCCATTTTTATGAATTTGCAAATTTTATAAAATACATTTGGAACAGAAAAAGTAAAAAAAATGCTCTGCTTTCTTTCTATCGCAAAAGTATCAAAATGTGAATGTTCTTGAATAGTCATGATTAGACTGCCAAGTAAATTGTGGCCGTAAATGTCAATTAAAATAAAAATGAATATTTTTAATCTTACTCTGCTGCCAAGTGTCCTAGTTATTACCAATTTCACATTCTAGTGTTCTACGCAATCAGAATTCTTCCTCTTGAATATGGATCCACGTTCTATCTACGTGTTACGCCATCAACATGCTACGTGTTTCTCTCTTTTTCATCACACATACACACACACAAACACGCATATATATATAATGCCGTAATCCAAAGCTAGAAAGTAGGGCAATTTTTAGAATCCTGCGCCTTGCTTATTGTTTATAGATTAAATCTATGCAGCCGTATGTTTATATATAATATACATTTATTTAAAAAAAGTTTTCGCAGTTTTTGTATTTCTTTGACATTGAAACCTGATAATTGTCTGAATTCTGTCCATCCCTTTGAAAAATAATAGAATTAAGACAGTCATACTTTGTTCCAAGTGTTTAGCTTTTTAGCCTATAGTTTCATTTTTTCAAATCTTACGTTTTTAATCTATTTTTAATTAAATTATGCTATTATATTTTTTACCACTTCCAGTATCACTTAAAATTGTTTATTAATTTCTTTTAGGTTTTTGGAAGGTAAAATAATTTAAATTATTACCTTTTAATTATTGCTGCATTTGAGCGTAATTAATTGGTTTTTATACAACGGCACAAGTTGTTTTTAAAAACATTTAAGATTGAATTTTTAAAGTATTATCATTGCACACACGCATACATATAATTTAAACAAATAAATTCCTATTCCCCAATATATGTTTTAGAAAATCCTTATTACTCCTTAAAATGTTTATCCATTATATATAAGGTAATTTGGAACCGCAGTTGTCATAACTACCGGAGAATATGATTTATGAATTGATACAGTTTGATGCATTAAAGATGACTGTCCTAGTGTGGCATATTTAAATTTTCTTTATTCTTGAGGATCACATTCTTAATATGAATAACGCATTGTAATGAGTTCAATCTCCCCGCCCGTTCTTGATCACATTTAAGTCTTTTTTCAACTTTCATAGCATGTATACATATTGTTGCTTTTATTTAAGATTTTATTTAAGAAATTTGAGAATCTGCTCTTATCTGTTCCAGACCCTTTAAACCCAAAATAGGAACAGCTTTCTTCGATTTAGCTTTGTATCTATGTCAAATTTCCATCAATGTGGCGATTTCATAAACCTACGCTATTTTTTTATTAGAAATAAGTTTGAAAATAAGGATTTATAAATTAAGATGAAATGTACATCAAAAACTCTCTCTGAAATTGGAAAAACTCTCGGTTCGATATTAGAAACAGAGATTATTTTAAAAACAAGAAGAGGAATTCACAAAATTATTATTATCTGATTAGGTTTTACACGTGACACACATTTTTAATCCATATTAAAACGTGTTCTCACTCATTTTTATCGAAACGCATGTCTTTTGAGATTGATAAAATTTCCTTTAAAACTTAGCAAAGATATCTGTGCATCTTTCTAATATTCAATAAATCAAAAAATACTACTGCAGTATAATGACAGAAGAATATTTATTTCCAAGACATATGTGCTAGAAGTATAAATATTTTTACTATTTTTGATATCGTAAAATACAATAATAATACGTTATTCTGATAAACATTCTCTGTGAGTTTGTAAAATACAATAATAATACGTTATTCTGATAAACATTCTCTGTGAGTTTTTAAAGTAATTTTCAGCGTAATATTACCTTACCTAACATCTCCGAAACAATTCAAAGATTCGTTCAGAATGATTAATGTGGTTATTAAAAAAATGACTGCATTTTAAGTCTAATTTTTACATATACAAACGCAGAGGCATAGACATACGCGTTTGCGAACGGATGTAATAACCTTTATTTAAAGTACTGTGCTCTATCTATTTTTATAAACTTAGATTTGAAAATTATGTAATATGTACATTATTTGTCTCAAAAAGATAGAAATGTAAGCAAGAAGCTTTCTGGGCTTTGATTCTGGGCTTTAAGTTCCAAAATATAGTTTCGATCCTTAAATTATAGAAATATTAGTAATCCGTTTTACCGAGCTTGTATAAAGCTCTAATAATTAAAATCTAAAGAAAAAAGTAAAATTTCGAAAATATTTTTAACTTTCATAATCTCATAACCTTTTGAATGTTTAAAATCCCTCACTGGTTTGTTGACTATTTCTGTTATTCAAAACTGTTGTTGCCAAAAATCGTCTTTTATTTCTTAATCGTATTTAGTTCAAATCTAAACCATATTTAAACAAGCTAAAGAAGTTGCCAACGAAATTTTATCCCTCGCTTAAGAAGCGATACAGCTGGGTCTTTGTGCTGCCTAAATGAATAGAAAATGAAAGTTACTTAGAAAATTACTAACTTTATTCCGGAACACATGAGCTTCACGAGCTTGTTTACCCTAATTTCTTTGCAATAAAGTAACGCTAAATTTCTTTAATGCATTTGAATGAGTAAAATCCTGAAATATCGTCATATATGCGATCATAATATAAATAAAATAATACAGTTAATTGAATGCGAGTTCCTCGCTCTTCAGGAATACGGAATTTTTGTTAACAGGAATTTTTCTAACATGATTTTATATCCTGAGGAATTAAAATTTCTTTTTGAAGAGACTTCAGAATTGCCAAGGTTTTATTGATAAATGGGGATTTATTTCATCTTAACATATTATATTCATCTTGTTGATTTACTCTTCTCCACTGTTCATTCAGTAGAAACCATCCCAAATAGTAGATTCTTTAACTTATCTTCCTGAATGAAAGCAAAATATTTGTTTACTTATTCATTAAGGCTAGGTTAAGCTATTTGAACGTGGTAAAGAACAGAAACGCTATCTGCTTAAAAGGGAGGATGTCTTCGTGGAGGACTTTTTATACGTATTTATTAAATGATACATTGAAGATCTATATACTTCCTTAAAAATTTAGACGAAAATTATTAATAACAATTCGACAGTTAAATTTTTATTTATGTTTAAAAGCATGCATTCGTTTAGCAAAAACAGCTAACTTTTAAAAGACTGTTGGAATATGGGGCGATTTCTTAGCATACTTTTACTGAACTGAGTTTTTTGGGAAATAAAATTCAAAACTTCTAAATATTTCAACAGTTTTGCAATATATAGGACGTTCTTAGCTAAAAGCAGTATAAAAGTAAATTAAAATTATCTAATTATTCTATTATTTTTTTATATAAATCTAACTATGGTAACCTGGGTAGTTGGAAAAGCAAGAAAATTTTCAAGTTATCAATAGTTAGGGAGCTGTAACAATAGAACTGCCATTATTAAGTGATCAGAATATTCTGATCATCAAAACTGAAACATTTTGACAGTATTAACTATACATCTTCGGCTGCTGGCATTAGAGGGAAAATTTTCCTTTTTTAGGCCAATATTTGTTAAAAAATTGTTTACTTTCTGACTACTGTGCTTATGTTTCTTCGATATATTTATTTAGAAAAAAATATTTGTGTCATTTTAAAAGAATTCATACGCATAGAAGAAACGGAACTTTTATTTACATTTTTATACAACTATGACTACAGTCTATCTGAGAAACTTAGATAAAAGCTTTTAGGATTAGATCTCGTCTGAAGACCTTAAATAAATGCTACTGGAATTTAACTTCAAGTCTATGTGAATAACAAAATAGATTTATATGCCGTGTAAAACCGAAATCTTTGAAATTTTACTTTCTTGTGATATCATAAAAGAGAGAACGTCAGTTTAACGTAAATCTTTGTATATGGAACCTTTTGGGATCGTTGCATGATCAATAAATTTCAAGTGACAATCCTGCAATTTCCTGATCTTTTAAATTCATGCTCTAGTAGTTTCATCAAAGATTGAATTAAGTAATTGAAAGGAAGAATTTCCTTTTAAAAATTAAAAATTAACTGAAAGAGGTAAGTAATTGGTGAAGCAGATAACAATCCATTATCGCAAGATATTTAGGGAATAAGCATATATTTTTTTGTGTGAGAGAGAGAAAAATGTCATTTATCGAAATTTACAGCATTCTGAACTTACGAAATTCCATCTGTACTTAAAAATTCATAAGTTCTTTATTAAGTGACTAAAAAATTTTACAGTCCTACGGCTTGATTATAAACATTTAAGTCTAATCCATTTCCATTCAAGAATATTTTTTTTGAGGGGGGGAGGGAATTATTTTACGATAAAGAAAGGGAATTATCCTGATCGAGAAGAAGCGTAATTTCTTTTATCGAGATCCCCTCATCTTTTTAAGTTCTCTCTCTTAAACATATTTGATTTGAATAAGACTTCGTTGTTTAAGCGTATCGGTTATTCGGCCCATACAGTACAAATAGGCATTAAACATGATTTAGTAGAAAAAAATTAAAGGTTTTGTTTCTAATGCCAATGAATTTGGAACAAATATTTGTTATAAAATAAACAATAATTTGAAACCGAAATGTCATATTAAGCTAGTCGGAATTATTATTAGATAAAGGGAGATGCCGTTTAGTAAAATAATCATCGGTAAAATTAGAAATGGCTGTGGTTTAAATGCTTTTATGCTTATTAAATAATTTAAAATGAATTTAAAAAATGCATGATTTTTCCCAAGCAAATTTTACAGTTGGTTGTTATTATTGCTAACTACTTACTAATTTTTGCATGTTTGAAAAGCCACTAAAGAGAGATTTTTGACGTTTTTGAATTTTTGTTTCGCGGAAAAAAAGGAGCTTACTGTAGTATTTAAAAGGCACTTACATAAAGACAAATTAAAAATCTTACGCTATTAAAGCTAGTTAAAATCCAAGCACTTTAGACAAGCAAAAGTAGATCGTCGAAAATCAGGAGTTTTGTTTATAAACTGCTCAATATTATTCTTTACAGCAGTAAGCCGAAGAAGGGGAAGGGGAAGAATCGTGCTTTCGTGTCATATTTAGTGTCTTTAGCAATCGACAAAACGACACAATTTTTATATTTTTGACACCAGGTACCAAAGTATCTGGTATGGTGGGAAACATATTCATGCGACCAATCAATTGCAGTCTTTTTGAATTGGGCTTTGACAATGCTTCTGCAATAGGAAACCGATAGCTCAGTGTCTATTCCACCGCTACTGATTATTTTACTGTTGTTTTTAGCCCAAGCCGGGGTTGTTTTAAGAATAAATTTTGCATCATTTAGCGGTTACGTTCTTTTGACAGCCAATTTTTAAACAGCCTGAATTCTATTTAAAAAATTTAAAGCATAAAATAAAATAATTTCTCGTCTGGGCAAGCAACTGTGCAGGATAATATTCACGATAGTCAAATCTTTTTAAGCCATCACTTGGGCAATAATCCTGCTTGACACTTTACTTTTTTTTTTCAAATTTATGTCCTCAAATTTTTCAATTCCGTGTAACTTGTTCCGTTGTCCCGGACATTGTTCAAGGGAGAAAGCTGTTTATTTCGGTATTCTGAATTTCTACATTTATTCCAATATTATCATCTTGCTTTACAATAAAATTATTCAGCTTCTGAAACCTATTTACCCAACAGGTATCGAAAAGATAAGAGACAATGCCAAAATCCTAGTCCCCTCTTTCTTTCTCCTTCTGGGGCCTATCAGCGGCTGAGCGATAAAATCGCTGGACACTGATAGTTCCGACTTGCGATCGATTCCAGGCGAATGAGCCAGCTGCATGGGCGCTTTCGTGGTTTTCGCTATGAGTAACGTGTATACGAGCCAGGTTCCATCAGAAAGTCCTCCTCGAAGACATCCCTTCCCTTAGGCAGGTAACCCTAGTGTGTTTTGCCATATTCAACTAAACCAAACCAAAACCTCTTCATGAAACATCTTACGTAACTATTGTCTAATTAATTTTTCAAAGGGCAAAATGGAAACTAAAAAAATGGAATTTATGCAGTGATCTTCAATGAAATGAAAACTTAACTAATATTATCGGTTTAAGTAAGCACAAATTACCTTCGTTCCTGTATTCGAAAACATCATAATAGTGATTCACATTCAATTTCAATAACATTCATTGTACTTCATTTTTTTCATCAGTTCCAGAAAGGATATGCGTTCGCGATTTCACTATATAGCATTAAAAGGTTTGCCTAAATTTTGTCAGTGTAAAGGCATATACATATGTATTCTATCATATATATATATCTTTAATGATAGTTTTTGCAGCAGCTTAATGCGCGAAAATACTAGGCATGTTTATATTTTGTTTTTAAAAATTTGTTTTGTAATTATATATATAAAGTTTTTTAAAGCGATTAAAAACTAAATTGTGTAATATGTTAATTAATAGTTTTCAAAACTTTAATCGCCTGACACAGTTTAGTTAATAAAATCTGTAACTGACTTCCAGGGCAGTTTCTTTCAACTTATTCAATTCGATTCTTAATATTGCGAAACAATGCCTGAATTTCGGCTTGCTATCTCTTGGCTATGTTATAAGCATTCCGCTCAAACTCCGCATATCAACTACGTAGGTTTCTACCCAGTGTCCACTTGTCAAACTGTGTTTGACTACTTCTCCTCCCAAACTAAAGATGCAGCTGTGTATGCATGTACTCCTCCGAATACAGTGATATGCAGTCGATATTCAGACTCTGATTTGATGCTCAAATCGATGACAGCGACTACAGGAGAGTTAAGGCTTTGTAGGAATTATCAATAAATTTTCAGTAACAATTGCTAAAATAAGGTAAAAATATTTTGACGATTTCTAAGAAGTTTTATCAGAATTTTTAAGTACAGAAAACAAAATTTGCTGATTTAATTACAATTAAGGTATTATACTAAAATACTGTTAATTGATTCTCCATGATAAGCGAAATACTGTGATCGCATTTAGCGACTTATCAAATAAAAATAAAAAGAGATCGGAAAGGCGAGGGATTTTCTTTAATAATGTATTGCTAAAACGTTAAATTTTTTTAAAAATAAATATTATAACTATGATTCGAATTACCTAACATAATGAGCAATATTTGACCGTTATCACTGCCAATGGGAGGAAATGGAGCTTTAAATTAGTTTTTTAAAAAAACATTTCAATCTGAAAACTATCCTAAATGATAAATGTTGGTCTTAAAATTCGCTTACCATGAAGGAGTTTGAAATCAAATGGCAGAGGACATATCTATATATATATATGCATTTAGCGGTGCATGTTCATGTCCGTTACATTTATGCTAATATTTAGTTAGCTGTTGTTTTAAAGGAGCAATAAATCTCGGACCAGAGCAGTGCATTTCTTTTTGTATTTCTATTCTTTGAAGCGAAAAAAAGTGGATTCACATATTTAAAAATTTAACATTTTAGTACATGAACATGTTGAAGAAGACCTGCATTATTGTAAATAAGATGTTTTGTAGATAAGAATAAATTTAACTTCTGAAATGCATTGAGACATATTTCTGCTTTGTGCAGACTCTTGAAAATGTTTGACCATTCCATATTTCAGCTGGATTCGGATATTCATTAATTGATCCACACGAATAGATTGTTTTCATAGAAAATCGTGCACACATGAAACCACTTGATCATGAAATAAGATTTCGTATAGAATTTTGAAGGCTAACAGAGAATTATATGTTAAACTACCCTTTAATGTAGGTAAAATAAACGAATTTAAATAGCCGGTTAAGTTATGCTGGAAAGGTACCAACTTCCATATATTTGCACATAAAAATCTTCAGGTGAATCTTTTAAATTTCACGAGGAGGGAGGGAAATTTAAGTTCAGAAAAAAAAGTTTTTCCTTCATAGTTAACAAAATAAGACCGTAGAGCGGAAATGAATTGAATAGGTATTTTTTTATATATTTCAAACGGATAATGAAGAAAAAGCATTCTGGTGATTTAAGCTCAAACTGCGCTTACACACGCATACACACGCGCGCACACACACACACATGTATGTATATTTATAAACTTAAATATATCCAAGTATAGCATGCACATTTCTTCCTTTTTCTTTCTGTCATACCTCTAAGGCATAGTTTTCTATAAATAATTGAAGAGACGTCCTATCTCAGGAATATTTTAATCTATTTTTCCTTAAAATGACTGCTTGGTATTTCGCACTACTTGTATTTCCAACTCTGAACATATGTTAAAGGCAATAAAGAAAGTACGTTTCTACTATTAAAAGATAATGAATATTCGATGATTTCTTATAGGGTGTCTACATTGACATCTTCGAACTACTTTAAGAACTTCCGTTTGTCTTTTTTGTAAATTTCATATTTAAAAAGCCTATTCCTTCGGATCATTATCATTATCTTATTTTTGGCGTGTGAGATTCAACCACACAGAACGTCAAATTACCTTCTTTGTTATATTAATAGAGAGTTACAGGAGCCAAATTTTAAAATTTGACATTTGATATCTTTTTGATATCCTTTTTTGAGTTACATGTAAAAAAAAAAAAAGGAAATTTTATGATATTGTAGGAGTTAAAGTCTACTCCAGAATATTATAAAAATACTAGATTCTTTTCAGAAATTGGCCTTACATATTTTCTTTTACTTTGGAGAAGTATTTTTTATGAAACAAAATCTTAAAAGCTTTTTTTTTACCAAAACAGCGACAGTTAATAGTTTAAAAATAATATTTAAGAGAATTTTACAGTTGTCTATGCTATAAAAGAAACAAATCCGTGCAAAATTTTATACGAAATTAGTTTAACATTTCTTTTTACGGAATAAAGTTTTAAATCATTTTTATAGAGGCGCAGCATTACCGAGGTTCAGACTTTTAGCATGCTTAATTATTTATCGAAATGTAAAAATATTTTCTCTGATTTGATTTTGTTTTCTCCTCTTAGAACACATATGTAGTGGAATCTCGATTATCCATCACCCTCAAAGCCTTGGTCGAAAGGAATAAGGGAACAGGCAGATAACAGGAAGTCCTCCCACCACCATTACTAGATAAAGGCAGTCAACAGCAAAGATCCATTTTTAGAACAATTATATTATTTTTCTTTTAAAAATCTGGTTATAACTGGAAATTGGTCTTGCTACTGGATTTCAGACGTTGCAAGATTCATTCAGTTTGTCGGACTGCTTCAGGTGGCTGACGGATAATAGAAAAGATTAAAAAAAAAAAAAATAAAAAAAAAAAAAAAAAAAAGGATTAAAAAAAGGATCGATTGAAAGTTGAATTTCTATTCTGTGCAAGCAGAGAAATAAAAATAAAGCATTAAAATGTGTATGGAAGAGTGAGACTTGTTTAAATGGGAGTTTCCCTTTGTTATATGCGTGTTTTAGGAATATCTCTAGTTCGGTTTCCGTTTTTGCAAAATCTGTCATATTTTTATCTAATAAGTACGCTTTGTAAAGCCCTTCAAGAATAATGAAAATGTTTCTGTCTTCAAATCTATTTTTTTCGAAACTAAGCGAGTGAGATAATTTTCGCACGTTGTGGTCCCGCATATGAAAAGCACTGTGTTAAATGAAATAATCAACTGTTTTTACCGGCAAGACTCATTTTGCGTTGCAAAGCGTCGGATGAAAGCATGAAATACAGCGGAACGTTAAACTTTTTGCCATTCATTTACGGTGTTTAGTGACGAAGTGGAATGGATTTTCTCGAACCACGAAGAGGAACGAATAACTTCGAAAGGCACTGACTTGTATCGAAGATTCTTTCCCCGGTGATGGATCGCAGCTTAAAAGATTACATAAAGAAAAGAGCTTCGACTTCCCTTTCACCTTACAAATAACTGAGGGTATCTTTCGGGATTCAAATGAATTTGTAGATTAAACTATAAATGCGAAGCATTTGCGGAAAAAAGTAGGAGTAAAATGAAGAGATACGTGTTATGATAAAGGAAACCTTAAAAATATGATAGTTTAAGGAGCATTAGAAAGAATTCAGTTACACGTGTAATGCTTTTTATCGCTTTTTGATCTTACACATTGAAAACACTTCCATTGTGAACGCTTGAAATTCTCATGATAGAGGAAAATTACTAATAAGACAAGCTCCTCCAAAGAAACTCCCAGCTCTTCGGTATAATTAATGCAATTTTTTCTTCCCAAAAATAAAAGACGGAGAATATTTTGAGCTTGTTTTCAACATTTTAAATTGAATTAATGAATGAATTCTTGGTTTTACTTCACATTTTAAATAAAGTGTTAACACATATTTAACACATATTTAAATATGTATAGGCATTATTTAAACATTCAACAAATATAGATGAAATTGTGCTTACATAAGCATATTCATTTATAAATAAATTGAAATACAAATAAAGGTCGTTTTTGAGCAATTTTTAGACAACTTATTATATTAGGAACTAGACTTGGAATGAGTAAAGTTATAAATGACCAGAACCCTACAAGGATCCATGTCTGTCTAAGTTAGGTTCTTTATTAAAATTATTACCGTACTGTACATATAACTAGAACAACTTTGACAAAATGTGATAACACTAAAATATTTAATCTAAGCATCAGGTAATCGATCGAATTGCAACATATCGCAGTACGAGGGGATTCTACTGATTAAATTTTTGGTATAGAGTTTAAAAATGGATTAACTGTTTACAGGTCATTTCAGCAGGCATGAAACTTCCTTTAGTATTAATTTATTTAAATCTGAAGATGTGCAATTTTTGTGAATTTTCAGAAAAGTTTAAATTTAAGTCAGCATTACTTAATCTCAACTACTTTTTCTGTTATAGAAAAAGAACATTTAACCGAATTAAAAAAAAATATTTCTGTTATTAACAATAATTTGCTATCTTTTTTTCATTTTCGTGTTGCAGAAAGTTATCTCAACTACTTTTTAAAGTTAATCTCAACTACTTTTTCTGAACTACTTTCTGTTCTTTTTATAGAAAAAGAACATTTAACCGAATCAAAAAAAAATATTTCTGTTATTAACAATCATTTGTTATCCTTTTTTTTCCCTTTCATTTTCGTGTTGCAGAAAGTTGCATACGATAGACGCAAAATGGGAACTATTTCAGAAAAAGCTAATGAAAAAGGTAAATGATTCATTGTTTCATTGAACAATGAAATTTTATTTTCGGATTTGCTCATTATATACCAGTTTATTAAGATTTATTGAAGACTTATTTCAAGACCCTGTCCTTTTAGTGCATAATTAATAATAGACTACTTATATATTATAAAAATAACGTTGTTGAGAATATCGCCGTTAAGTTTTTGCTAATGAACGTGTTTATATGAAATTTTTAATTCAAAACAAAATTAATATTATCAAGACAAGTATTATATTTCTTAAGGAGACCTTTTGTAATCCTGCCCTAAAATCTGTGTATCGGGGTAGAGGATATCTGAAGAAACAATTCTATTCAGTTGAGAACTTGCTGATATTTTGTTTGATTTCAGGTGAAAATCTGGTTCCAAAATCGTCGCTCTAAGTACAAGAAGATGCTTAAAGCTCAGCAACAGCAACAAAACAGCCAACAGCCGAATCAACAAACGCCGGGGAGCACTCCGAACATGCAGCAGCCGCCGAATCCAGCGTCGACGCCGCAGACCCCCGAGG
>KK114189.1:0-167049 GCA_000611955.2 Stegodyphus mimosarum | reverse complement strand
CGAACGCTACCGTCAGCCCTCCGGCCATGAGCCCGCCCATCTCCTCGTGGGACATGGCCTCGTCCAAAGCCATGAACGTCACGAACACGTACATGCCCCAATACTCCTGGTATCACCAGACGGACCCTTCGATGAATCAACAAATTCTCACTTAATCGTTACCAAACAACATGAGTGGTCCCTTTGTCTTGTCGGACGGTGTGATCAACATGTTTGTGTTCTTATACCATCGTCTCATAACCCCCTCCCCAAGAAGGTGTGCTGGGCAGAGGAGATTCTTCAGTATTACCTTCCACATACTTTCTCCGAAATTCGGCAGAAAGTGGCCGGGGAATCTATCGTCAGAGAGTGCAGTGAACTCAAACTTTTCTCAAGAAAAAGCCACGATTTCATCGTCCATCTCATGCGGGCTACATTGGCCAGTAATATTTCGTCACTCTGGAGCCAAATACATAAACGTTCGTTTTTGCAATTCTGTTAATCGTAAGTGTTCTCAACTCTATCCTCCCCGACCCGACCATATGGAGCAATGTGTTAATTGCAATTATGTCGATGTCTTCAAAGTTGGAAAAAAAAAAGAAAAAAAATAATGATACCACATCTCAGCTTTCAATTCAATGCCTATTCTACAGATCTTAACAGAAGGTGTTTGCTCTTGAAAAACCATTGGCAAATTATCGATATCGACATTTACCATGATACCCTTACGGGTTAAGCCTGGATTTCATTCCAAACATTGAAGATGCCACCGAGAAATGTTCTCGATGTGAAACCCATCCATACATTGGATATTAAAAATTCTTTATATTGGATATTAAAGAATCATGAGTACCCATATGAAAAGCACATTGTTTTTTAAATCAGATAATTTAACGTGTAATATTTTGAGTTTAAAAAGAAATGTGTACCATTTGATGTTTTCAATGAAATTAATTCGTGAGTATATAATGTATTACATCTAAATTTTTATTTCTTAAGCATTTTTATAAAGATTAAAAAGAATATCCTGATTTCTAACCTGAAGTGAGTGTAAATATGAAATCAGTGTGTACATATCAAGTGTAAAATTCAGAAATTACTCAAATATCAGTAATAAACGTCATATGGAAAATATTGTACTGCAGTTCATTTGTGTAATTACATCCAATCCAGGTATGAAAGTGTATTTAAATAAATCCAGAAGGAAAAACTGAATACATATTGAAATAATTTAGAGATAGATAACTTTTATCTTTTAAAATATTTTTTAAATTATTAGTACATTTAGTAAAAATCATGCAACTTATAACACAGGATTAAATATTTTCATAATTATTCTGATTGAATACAGAACGTTTAGATGTGAAAGTTGGGTAATCGTTCTAAATCAGAATCGGCTGTTAACAATTTGCTAACTAAGTGGCTCAAATTCAAAACATTAATGATAAAGACATATTCTTTCCTTCCAGCATAATAGATATTTTTAAAAAGCTAGTATTTAAAAATACTAACCTAAAATACCAATTTTTTCATTGCTTGATAGCCTAGTAGATAATTTATACCTTGTATATGTTTCGGTTTTCAAAAGATGGTAGTGGTGATGTAAAGTTACAATTTGATCCTGTAGGAAAATACTTTTAAATATCCATCAAAATTAGAGAGAGAATAGATTTTTTTTAAATCTTCAGTGAGATAAATCATTACAGCTTCAAAATAGGTTTAAAATCAAGTGATTTCAACGTGAGTCTTCCTTACAGCGCATAAAAACTCTTCATTGTAGTTCGGTTTTTGATTCGTCTTAGTAAAGTTTATTGTTTAGGAAAAATGGATATATTTTTAAATTACCAGAGAATTGCTTTTGAAAGGGAAATGATTGTTTACAAAATTTTGCTTTGCTCTCAGGCATTACGTTAAGGTATACTATTTAAACAGACTAGCTGTTCTAGACCCAGTGGGCTATCTTAAGCGAAATGTGTGGCAAATAACTAAACTTTTCAATAAGTGAAATGTGTGGCAATATGTGATATTTAGTGAGGAATGAAAGCTCAGGTCAGATTATATTTGAGTTCCCCAACTACAAAATTCGCATCTTTTTCTACATGTTGTTTAAATACGTTCCATATGTAACTGGGGTGAAAAGCATATTTTTTTTTAAGGTAAGTGAAACATATTTTGTATACACTTAATTAAAGTCTTCAAATTACAAGCAAGGAGGTTTTTATTTCTGTAAGTATGAAAAATGTTTTGCTAAAACTAAAAGAAAATGTTAATCATAATTCTTTATTCAAAAAGCCTTTTCTGTCACTTTCAAGAATGAAAAAATGTTATATAACAAAAGAATTTTCTATAAATTCTCCTTTGTATGGTTCTTGAGGATTTCAGCCTTAGATTTTTGTGTAAAGATAAAAGAAAGAGGTTTATATACTAATTTTAAAGGCAAAATACCGAACCCATCGCTCATTCTTTTCCGTTATTTAAATCATTAACTTGCTTAAGATGGTAGAGATTTAAAAGAAATTAGTGAAAAGATACGAAATAATCTAAGGTACCTTAGGATATCACATAAGGCATATATAAATTTGATGTCTTTCCTTTTTTAATAATCATAGAAGAATTTTCAACCAAAAGAAATAAAACAGCATTCCGTGTAAAACGCGACAAGAAAATTTTAAGCTCTTCTTATAACTCAAATTCTACTTTCGAATTCCATATTTATTAAGTTTTTCTCTCCACTTTTGCTGCTATGTTCTTTTATTATTTCTGAAAGAAGAAGAAGCGTACTTTTTTTTAAAAATTTTTGAAACTTGTGAATTATTCCATAAATGAAATATTTTGCAGACATCATCTTATAAGTTATTTTTACAAATCTTTCAAGCTTCGATCCTATTTGATACCCATTTCTTCCAATAAGAAACTTTGTTCAAATATTTTAATAGTAACAATTGAATAAACTGTGCACATAAAAATGTAAAATTAAACCCTTATAATAAATTACTTTGCGCAGGAACTGATTCATTATTTGCATTCAACGCATTCAAGAAGACAACATGGGGAAATCATCTGTTGCAATTAAATCAGATCATCGAGATGGAGGAATCTGGCCCATTATGGATATGAATAAAGGCAGTTATGGGATCTACAGATCTACTCGTTTCCATACTTGAGTAAAGGCAGTGTCTGAAAGCAGTCCACTAAACTGTGCAAATTATGAAATATCTGTAAAAAGTAAAAAATCATCCCATATTCTGTGCGTATATATATCACTGTTTTGTTTAAAGTTTTAAAACTTATTTTAACACCAGTCTTTTTGTTACATTATTTTAATTATGAAAGATATTTCTTTTAATAACCTTCCTATTTTCTTTATTTTGAGCCAAACCATTTCTTCGTGTTTGTAAATCAAGTAATTATTTTCAGATCAATGGCTCTATTTTGTCTCTAGTAAAACTTAAGATACTCCTTACAAGAGATAAAGAAATCTGTAAAGAAATCTGTTAAAAATTAACTGTTATACGCACACGCTCATAAGAACATTAATTTAATATGAAATTAAACGTTTGAATAACAGATGTAAGCCAGAGGCTTTATCTAGATCTAGAAAAAAAAAAAAAAAAAAAAAACACACATTTATTTATACTAGCGTAAATTGGAAGTACCACATGTTCTTTCAAATTCTAAAAGCAATAAAAAAATACACAGCCTTTTATTTTTATTATAAGAGAGGAAAGCTTCTTTTAATGGGCATTTGAAAAGATTAGAATGCGAAAAATACGGGCAATAGGAATTAATTTTTCATCTTCTTATACACACATAGTAATTTCAGTTTTCGTATACTTTTCCCTCCTGATTGATTTCTTTTGCATAATACAAATTAAAAATACAATTTTTTCAGTTGTACGGAAGAAAAAAATTGTGATAATTTTGATTTATTATCATTGGTTGACAGCAGAGGTCGTCAAGTTCGTATTTCTTAAATGAAACATACAGTCGCACGCATGTCTTGCTCGCTTTCTTTCAAACGTTTATTGATATGCAATTATAGTGATAAATTGAATCTCTGAAATGGATCTAGAATTTATGTTTTTAACTACTACTAATACGTTCGAAGCGGTAATATCAATTGATTTCTTTTTGACAGTTTTCCCGAACAGGTTTATCCCAATAATTTGAATTTATGTTTACTCTTGTGTAATGCACTCTTTTTTATACCATGCCAACAATAAATTTAAAAAATTCTTTTCATAACACCTGGAAATGTGAATTACGTTTCACAAAAAATGCAACAAATAACAATGGAAGTTGATGACATTTCATGTGGAAAAGCATCTTGCATTCCCACATGAATTATATGTATTATTTGTCAGCTTACTGGTATCCTTTTAAGTCTTAAATTCGCTTTTATTTCATATTTTTTATATTCAATGGAAAGATAATTAAAGGAAATTATATTAGATTTACTGTTATATATGACAGCATAGATGTATGCCGCATTTAAGATTCCTTAACTAAGGTTAAGTTTTGGTGACACACAAGACAGCTTCATTTAGCAAACCATTATACAGCGGGCTAAAAAATGGATAGAAAAATTTATTATTTATGGCTGTAATATGGCGTTTTAAATCTTTCGCATCTAGGGGACCGCTAAAATGATTTTTAATGTAAACTCTAATTACAGAGATCTACAAATTACTTCAGACAGTAAAAATTGTAGTATTGTGCTCTTTGAAGATAGCCAAATTATGATTATCCAAATTCGACGATCGCAGGAACAGGAAACTCATAAGTAACATTTAGCAGATAAAGCAACTGGGTTCATTCCTGAGCTTCAAGCTAATTTTGTTACTTGATTAACATAATTCTAAGAAAAATTTAGAACGTACATGAATGCATTAAAAAAAATACAAACTCATCCCGCAGGCACTTCAAAGGAAATCAAACTTCTTAAGTTAATATGCTTAAAGGGAATTAGCTCATCTTCCTAAATGCCGCAGAATTAAAATATGAATTTATTTAATATATCATGCAAAAGAGAAGACAAATTGATAAAACTTCCACATGAATAGAATACTGTAATAACCGAATAAAAAAAGTGGTCATTAACGAAGTGCTATAGAAATGCTATAGAAAATCCTAAATTAGGCCGAGGAGAACTGAAATAAAATTAAGAGCTCTAAGTAAGAAAAGTAGATATGACTGATTAAGTTTAAAAATATTAAGGAATGGGTTAACAAAAGAGTATAATTTAGCATTTAGCAAATGACAGCAGTGAGTGTATTTCTTCATTATAATTTCTATGTTTTGAAAAGGAATTTTTACGTGTATATCAATTTAGAACTGGTATGTCTAGGTAAACATCATCTCTGTTTATTCAAAGTGAATAAATTATAAATATCATGCATTTTCGATAGAAGTTAAGTCTACAATAAGTTATCTGCTTGGTAGATTTAAAGAATAGCTTCCTAAAATATTTTTTTAGTAAAAAATTATATTTAGAAACTGATCTAATTTTTCTCTAAGCAAGCTCAATTTCACTGAAATCTAATATGAGTTCGTTTTACTAAAGGAAAAATATGCTTCTGAAAGCAATTCAAAACAAACTAATATTAACAGAGCTTGATTTAAAGAACTGGAAGCCTGGGGCTAAACCTCTTACGCAGTTTCCACCTTCTTTAATTATTTTCATTTGGTAGATATCACTGATGTGAATCATTTATAGCATTTCGTGCAATCTACATTTCGGAGTATTTTGTTTTCATGATTTTGGTTTATTATATACTTTATAAAATATTGGTTTATGTATTCTAAAATGAGAATTATTTTTTAACCTGGAAAAAGAAAAATACCTAAAAGTTTCTTATTGATTCTATTGCAAATCGCAATTAATTAAATTACAGAAATAAGACTGAAATAATGCAATTAAATTGTTTAATGATTTAATGATCAAGCACATGATCTTCCCTATAATAATTGCAGATCCTCCTATTACATGTCATGTGATCCTCATGTCATCATGAGTTATAAGTGCAGTTGTCGCACACTGGTAGAGATTGCTGCGCAAAATAGTTTAGAATTTGAAGCTTTGCTAAATGATATGTGCTGCCAATCACAGTGCAAGTAAATGATCGAGTTTTTGATTTTTGAAGAAAATTTTAAATTTTATTCCTGCTTCTATTTTATACTTTTAAAACCAAGAATTAAAAAAAATCGCTTAGAATTACACATTATTTTTAATATCATAAAAGGATACCGAGTACTGGAATATACGCTTGTTTTCCCTTGTGTAAATCAGGCTCTGTTTATCAAGCGTATTAAATAAAACTTGAAACTAAAATTTTCTGTTTACGAACATTTTTGTATATCTTTTGCTGGTTTTCAATTAGCTGGTAATGAAAATTGGCAACACAAATAAATATTATTGAGCTTTTTAATGGTTTTGAAATGTTTTAAAAATTCAAAGAATTCATTGTTTATATTTATGTTACTATAATGCATAAACTATCCATTCCAAACAAGATCTTTGGCATTCTGTAAAGAATTATCATCTAGAACGTCTGTAAGCAGATTCATATTGTTCAGGTTGCTTGAGGACTGGGATTTCTCAATAAAATTTGACGTCTCTTATAGGATACAAGCAATATTCTTTTTCATTTTCTTTATAGCTTAATGGTGCAGAAATATAGTTCTACAGTACATTATTTAGATCAAGACAGGCGATCACAGCTTTATATTCTGATATTCTGTAGCCTACTGTGTGTGCTGGATGTGAAAGTATCCATGCAGTTTCACAAAAGTCTGTTCGCAGCTTATGGGAAACATTAGATGCAAATATGTCAATAGTCTGAAGTTCTATATCAATTAGTATAGAATAATCATAATTTGCCATGAATAAAATAGCAGTTCTGTTAAAATCCTTTTTAAATTTGAGCTTGGGATTTAGAAAAATATACTGCTAATATATAAAAGACATTTCGAGCAAAGAGAGTATTAGTTTTTTTTCACCATTACAGGCTAGATTCGATTTTTAAATTTTTATGCACTTTAGAACAGGTTTCCTGAAAGTGCATCGGTGTTTCAGGGTGGTAGTGATAACTTTGCATTTTCGATCCTCTCAGTGATGTAGGTGAGTTTTAGAAAGAAGAAAAGGATCACATGTTTTCAAAAGTTCCCAAATTTCAAATACCATATTATTTCACTATTGACTAACGTCACTGGGGACTGTTTCCTGAGGGTAGAATTACGACAAATGCTTTAAGAGTTTCTGAAAATCGGTGAAATGGTTCTGTTAAAAGGGAATGCATGAATAAATGCAGCTCATAATACATATATTTTTATAAAAGTTTCTCTGCTGTTTTTTTTTACGCTTCTGAAGATGTGTCTCACTGTCACTGTATTTCACTGTCCTAAAGATCAGGGAAGGGAAAAATATTTCTCGTGCTTTATTCTGCAGATCCGAACAGATTATTCCCTGTTTTGTTATTCGAAATAATATTAGCTCTGTATTCAATCGGATAACCTTTCTAATCCTATTACAAAAAAAAAAAAAAAAAAAAAAATTTTTAAAAAAAAAAAAAAAAAAAAAAAAATGCTGAAATTCAGAAAGTTCGGTTCGTCTCTGCTTTAACTGAATCTCATGAGAAGTTCATTATAAATTTTGAATCTTTATTTCATTTTTGTATGGAATTTCAAACACGATTTTTTCTCTGGTATAAAAATCGAATTAACTGCATTCGCATACCGCTGAGTAAAATGGCTCTGCTATATAAAGTTGCTTAAATATGGAAGTCATTTTCGTTGCATATTTCCCGTTCATCTTAATGCTTTGAATTACCCGAGAGAGTATTTAAACAGCATCGAACAAACGCGAATTTTTTAGTTCATCCTGTTTAAAGAGAAAGTTTCTATAACTTCAGATATAATGCAACAGATTTATTCAATTAATTTCTCAATATCGCTACAGCAGAGTATTCTATTAAACTATGCGATATGTAAGAAATCGAAATCAAATAACTACTAAAACTTCAATGTAAACACAAAATTATCTTTTAACTCAATGGGTGATTCTTAAGTTTTTATCAGGTTAGGTTATGTTTTTTGTATAATCAAAGCATGCATAAGAAGAGCAATGCTTTCATGGAGGATTTTCTAAGGGAAACCGGTTGAGATTTATGTTACACTTGAGGAAAACCAGGAAAGCCAACTGTGCAGCCATCCTGTTCGCCTGGATTCAAACGCAGGACGAATTGCCAGGATTCAGCACTCTTTAACCGCTCAGCCCCTGGTGAGGCCAAGTCTTTTTTAGGAATCATATTCAGGCCGAAATTTACATTACACTGGCATAAAGAAATATCAGCTTTAGATAAAATCCACTTTAGGTTTTGTACCTAATTCTTTATAGCTGCATATGCACTAGACACACTTTTTGTTTTTTAATTTTCGGTGAATTTATGGCCCTAATATTGTAGAGACATTAGGTTATTTCGAAGCATCAGACATGAAAAATGAGCAACGCCTTCGCCGGGAATCGAACCACGGACCTCTCGGTTATGCGTCGAACATGCAGACCACTACACCATGAAGGCATGCGAAAAAGGCGGGAGAAATACCTTATAATATAACGAAACTTGAAATTATTCACACTGTTTTATTTTGTAAGTCACAGTATAACTACAAAGCAAATCCTTCTGTAAAATAGCTGAAGTGCTATAATTTCGCTTAAGAATTGCAGAATTTAAGATAACCTAACTGTAACCTTATGCTAAGTTACCCTTGTTAATAACCTGGTACTTTGAAAAGTCTTAAATTTTTTAAAGTCTATAATTCTTAGTACTACTCTAAGGAAGACTAAAGATGACATACGAACTGCTTTTTAATTAAGAAATTAAAAGGAACAGAAAACTACAACCGACAGAACTACAATAAGCTGATTGACTTCAGTGTTCTGCGCGTGATTCTTGTGTGTCTTAGTTCACGAATCAACCTTTCTTCAGCCTAGTTGGTCGTGACTTTTGACATCTTAATGACAATTTTGCACCATTTGAGGTAAATTGTCGAGCTAAAATAAAAACTTAAAAAAAATTTTTTTTTGGCTTAAATATTGAATCCTCCACAATTATCAATATTTATGGCTTTAAAAAGTGAGTGAACCCAACCTCTATAACCTAAGATTTCATTTCTTTTATAGAATTTCTTAGATCTTATTATAATAGATCTAAGAAAACCTAAGATTTCATTTCTTTTATAGAATTTCTTAGATCTTATTATAATACTCGAATGATATTTAAATAGTTCTGAATAAGAATAATTGGCTTCTGTACCAGAAGTAAATGTTTAGTACACGAACTTCGGAAGCATTCTTCATACAGCTTAATTCTAGTTACTGGTTTATGTTCTGAAATATGAAACGATTTATTACCAAGTAAAATTTCTAATTTTTGCATAAAGACTACTAGGTTGGAATAAAAAAAAAGTATTTACTCAGAATTCTTAGCACTAAACTAAGCGACTTCTTAAATTTAAGTTTAAATAATGTATTAGACCTATTGAAGTAAAGAAACTATGGATCTTTGTTTTACTGTTTGGAATTAGAAAGTTAAGTAAGAAAACCAAAACATGACTTACAGTTGTACGCATTCTTGCTCTAAAATTCAATAAACAGAATAACTAATTCATTTTATCTTAGTATAAAATTTGTGCAATTAAACAATATAATACTTAACCACACAGCATGTACACCGTTAGACATTAAAATTGCTACACCATAAAGGAAGCGTACAACAAACATGAAATTTTCGTGCAAGGTAGAACATGAAGGGATTAACATTTCACAGCATGCGCACACGGTAGCAGTCCAAAGGCACACCTAAGGACAATATGAAAATGCAGACTGAAATATCGATTTTTCATTCGTAAATCACGTTTACTCAGTATTTTTTGTGTTGGAGATCATATTTCATCTCTTGTAAAAAAAAGAGAAAGTAGTAATTCACGGTTTGTACATGATTTATACATACATAGTTCATACATGGTCTCAAGAATTCAAGCGCGGGAGAATCTTAGTCTGCAATGATTTCGGATTATCTTACAGTGCAAATGCAACTTGCGTTAGTCGAAATCCAATTACGAAAATCTACTATCTGAGGATCCAAGAGGCCCTACAGATTGACTTATGAGAACTCACTGCACCATTCACCACTGATCAAGCCGACAGATATCTTGTCCACATGGAGGCCTCCATCAGTGGCCGAATTATTAATACCACTGAATACTAGTAGTTTGATTTGTGTTCTATCCCAGGTGAATGGGATGGTTATATGGTTGGTGTTCGTGGGTTTTTTCCCCCATGAGTGATGTAAATACCAGCTAGTCTCCCTCAGAAAGGTCCTACACGAAGGCACTGTTCCCTCAGGCAGCTAGTCCTTCCTTGCCTTGCTATGACCGAATAACCTCATCTGCATCGATATTAGGGATGCTATAGCCATACAATGCAACATAGATCAGAAAATTTGGTGCTTTGGACAGCATCAAATATCCGCATATACGATGTAGTAACATCTGCAATGCAAGAAATCGTCAATAAGGCGACCATTGCTTCAGCTTCTCTTGATGCTACAGCACAGAAATGCTTACACTACATGCTGCTTACAATGGTTCATTCAAAGATGCACATAGCTGTATCAATGACACGATGTCATTTTTCTAACGCTTTTTTTTTTTTTTGTGTGTGTGTGTGTGTATAAATCCTTCGTTTGCTTACAGCATCATGCTGGTCGCATCCGTGTGGAGAGGCACCGACATCTTCGGAAGCATATCTTTTTCTTTGTCTTAATCCAGCTCCTGAATTGATGTTATGAATTGATGAATTGATGCCTCTGGTTACACATCTCATTCACCTCTAGTCCGCACATGCCGCACTTTGACCAGCTGCTGTAACATTATTGAAGTTTAAATGCCCGTGCTTTGCAATATCTTTGAGGCCTCAGTCGTCCTATCTATTAACAAGGTCTAACAAAACCATGTATTTCCTCAATGCAAGAGTGTCGGATTCCTCGCTTGGCCGACGTGTTCTTCAATTCGCTCACCAACTGAAAACATACGAGCGACATTTGCAAAGAAAGAAGCACGATATGCCCATCAAAGGGCAGGCGCTAAACTTGTTGCTTTCCTGCGCAATTTCTGCGACTGCTAAATTTTAATGCTTTGTGCCTTCTTAAATTGTACAAGTTTTTCTGGCCTTAATCCTGCCAACCGTTGACCTGTACCATGTTGCATTAGCTCTGGCGCTGTCTCTGATGCCCAGTCGTTTCAATTTTCCATTATAATATGTTTGTAAAATGAATATTATTCTGCTAACTGCTATCTTTTATGTTGTAGCAGTTTTAATGACCAGCAGTATATCTCTATTCGTCAAGATCATGCTTAAATTAAGGGCAATATGCAATTTTCTCGTAGCTACACAATATTTCTTCTATGAAAAATCAACATAATTTTTTTTGTTGTTTTTGAATACTGCGTACATTCAGGAACAAAAGTAATTTTAATGTATATTTGTTTTTACTTCTATTAATGCTAGAGAGGTAAATATAAATTGTACCTTCCTTTGCTTTGCAAATCATTAAGCCAAAATTACTGTTACATATAATTATGTTCTGTAAATTTATTTTTATTTGTGTTTATTTATCATCATGTTCAAAATAGCCACTTTTCTACCACTTTTAAATTCCTCTCAGTTCAAAAATGAATATAAGTCGTGCAAGATTCCGCTTTCTAGTATTAAATTTATTAACGTGATTATGCACATGACTTAAAAATGCTGCTCGCCGAAGGATCACTGAATCAAAAAATTTATTTGGGACCCAAGGTAAATTAATTCTGCTCCTCGCGCAGACGATAAAGAATAGATGATCTGATAAAAAAATAATAAAAAATAAGAAACGTGCTTCAAATTGCTAAATATAGTCCTCCCTCTCCGATATCACCGTTTCAGATTGAGGTACATATAATTTTCCTAGATCGATTTATATCTTACTATAGCCTGGTTTACAGAATTTTAAATGCAAGCAAAATAGTTGTTTCAGAGAAATGTTTTAAAATCAGTTCCGCGTTCATCTAACTTAGACTCAATGTTTCATTAATTTTTAAAAAAAATTTTTATATTAAATTTAAATTTGGTAACGATGTAAAGCATTGTTTAAATGAATAATCATATGATAATTTTGAAAGAAATCTTCCTCAATTACAAAAAAAATCATTTGTGAACAACTTTTACATTTAAGCTTTCACTGTAAGACGCAAAGTATTCGTATTAATGGTGAGTACAAAGAAATTAAAAAAAAATTACAATTTTCGCTAATAAAGAGAAAAATAATTTCTAGTTTTCATACAGCAGAATGATTTAAACAACTTTTTTCCAATAGACAAATATGAAAAATCAACAATATCTACATTATGTTACATAGGTAATAATAACTGATATTTAAAATTTTAGACTAGAGGACAAAATATTTACTCCTTGTCTTTAAGAAACGCAATGTAAAAACTGTAGATATATTTATTGCATTCATTACAAGTTCTCTTCTCATTTTTTGAGCTGCTGTCTAGAAATAATGTATAACTGTAATGAATTCTTTCATTTCAGATAAGTTCGTTCCTTAAATTCAGATGTATTCTGAAAATAATACAAAATTTAATTTTCCCTTTTTTGCCACGCCGCTTATAGCTTAGCAGCACTAGCTCAATTAACTACCCATTTTCGGGTTATTTTTTTAAATAAAAGTCCGATTAGGTGCGAAAAAAGAAAAAAAAATAAGAAACAATAATAGTTTGTAATAGCTTCAGAATTTCAATAGAGCTTCTTGTCCATCAAATAAAACAAACTTAGAGAACAATAAATGTGTAATAAGCTTTTTCTCATGTTAAAGGTGCATGCTCCACCAACGGCCGAGCTGTAAAATCAGCTGAACACTGGTAGTTCAGTCCGGGGTTCAAGTCTCGGCGAACGGGCTGTCTACATGAGCATTTTCGTGGTTTTCCCCATGTGTAGCGTGGATACGAGCCAATTTCCTTTAAAAAGACCTCCACAGGACGTCTCTCCCTTTCCGTGTATTGCTTAAGGGCGGAGCACGTAATAAGTAAATGAAAAAAAAATTAAAGGTGGATGTTTTTATATTTTGCAAAGAAATTTTATGTCGACAGGTATGCTCGCGACTATAGCTGTAAATCACTTAAAATTAAATTAAGCTCACTATAGTCTTACTGGTGCATATTTTTAGATAATGATTTTTTCCAATTTTATTTTTATCTGATCTCAGCTTGTAATGACCTAGACTACTCTCTTTGTCATTTCAATGAAATTAGTATTCTTTCCAACGTGGAAGCCGATATTACAGGTGTATTCTAAATGCGATATTATTTTTGAATATTTTATTGACGACTTTCCCCTGTCTTTTAAACTGCGAGTTATCATCAGTGGCCTTGATCTTATATATTTATAGGCTCAGGGTCATTGATGGAGGTCGATGGTCGATCATTTTCTGTTTTAAGTAAGAGTACGATTTTTTAATTTCATAAAAATATTTTATACGCTGCTTCTTCGATTTTGAGCTTTCGATCGGACAGGTGTGAATTTTTCATTGGTATTTTTGACAAGCACATGTGCTTCTCTGTTTCGCTTAGACTCATTTTTCAAAAGTGAGATCGAAGTTAATAAGTTTTGGAATGCCAAAAATGGTTTTTAATTATAGGCAAAATGTAAGATTACTGCAAGTTAAAAGTACAGTTTTGGAGACTGGAAGTTATGCTGTAAATTTTTGTTATTTGTTTTTTACTTCTACAATACATAATTACTTCAGAATTCCTTCACTAGTTTGTCGAAAACATTAAGAATTTTATTGCCATTTTTTTACTTAATGCACAAAAACTTCATGAATGTATGAAAAATTAAGCAAAAATCTGTATGAAAAATTTTTCTCGTGACGTTTGTTGGTTTCCTTATTTCTTTCCTTGCATGCGGTCGTTATATCTTTATGACTGATGTTGCAATTTTGCGGCTTATCCAAGCAAGAAGGTAAGAAACAGAGCTCTAATGGAAAGCATCTTTCTACATCGCAGTGCGAGAAATGGCTACAAGTGATTAAGGTGTGCAAAGAAGCACCAGCACGTATACATCTCCTTTAAAAAAGTAATAGCGATAATAATGGTAAGGTTTAAAAGATTATTCCCTTTTGTGGAGTTTTTGAAGACATTTTGCAGGAGACATCATTAGAGAGAGTAAAGCCACTCGTAAAATGAAACAATTATTGTGCACTGACCTGATCGCTTGGTTAGCTTTCGAAATGATTCTTTTCTCCCCCCCCCTTTATTGAAGGATACCAAAAAATTACAGATAAATGGATTTCTGTGCTGGGCATATTAAATTTAAGAGCAACAAAGTTTTCCTACTGTTATCTCCGAACGTAATTGAAATTACGTGTGAGGAATCAAATTGTCGAATTTACTCCTTACTTTTCAGTTACAAAAGTCTGAAATGATCTTAAAGCTGTCTTCAGCTGGGTCAACCTGCGTTAATTTCTGTTCTAAAGGTGGACATAGTAGATATTTGCGCCTTTTGTTAAATTTCTATTTATTCTTAAAGAGCTCTTAATTAATTCTAGAAAAAAGTTCTATTTTGTCATCTAACTACGTATGAAATGCGTCTAAACCAAGTGTAATGCGATTGATCTTTTTTCCCTTTACGATCATCAGTGTATGAAGGCAAAGGAGAGATTTGATTTATGCTGTTTTTGAACTGTCGTTGGATACTATGTAAGAGCAGTAGGTCTGTTATATTGCCAAAAAAATTGAAAAGGAACGATCAAGCAACTTCTCTAGTCGGTTGAGGAAAATGTTCACAGTAATGAACAAAACAAAATCTTTTGAAAACTACACACAAGTCATTATGAACCGTGTTTATTACAGTGTCAATAATTTTTTGTTCGTCAGAATCGGCACATGTATCTTTCACTCTTACCTCTTGATTTCCTAACTGACAGGCGTAATGAAAGAGGATAATATTTTCGGAAGAAAATAAAAATGCTTCAGCGAGTTAACTGAATCTGGAAATCTAAGAAAATAACTTAAGTCCAGGATTTTAAAAGCCAAGTCTATTTTTGTATGCTGATTGATGCTCTCGCGATTCATGTTTTACTGCATGCTTCGAATATAAAAACCAATCGCCTTTAATTCCCGCAGTTACAGAGAGCATGAGGAATATACCGTGTGAGGTGCCATATCTATTCACAGTTACGTGATATTGTCAACTTTAGATCAATGGGCAAGAATCACGCTATCACGGCATACCACTCAACTCCACCCACCATGCGGGAATCAGGGCTGCCGCAGCGCGCGCCACAACACTCGCCAAATGGAGTAATGCGCTCTCATTAAGAACCTTGAGTTTCTAGTGCCAAGTGCCCTTCAAACGATGGATTCGCAAGAAATAACTGTAGCAGAGATTAGAAGAATAATTTACAGAACTTTAAAGAGCAACAAATATATAATAATTAACAGTTCAATTGCTATGAGTATTTTTAAACACCGGTTTATCGATTTGCCTGTATTATTCGCAAATTGGGTTTTAAAGACTAGATGTTTCAGTTAACGATTTCTTAACTAAAGCTAATGCGCAGGCCAGAATATATGCATAAAAGAATTTTAATATAGAAATCTAAGATATCTAACTCCTTGGAATTGCATCCCCCCTCCCGCGTATTAAGCCCCAGAACTGAGATTAAAGGGTTTGGGAGCATACTATGAGCTTATCTGACTACTTCATAATATAATTAGATTCTTGGCAACTGCAGGAATTTCTCATGTATTTTCGAGAATTTTTTGCAATACAAAAACAATTTAAACTTTTGTTTATTGCATTATTTGTTTATTGTTTTTAAGGAGCATTTTGCGTTAGAGCTTCTTCCACAAAAATTAACATTATCGTACCAGTAAAGTTGCTTAAGTAACCTTTATTTAGTTGACATTACCTTTTTTAGAAATCATTAATGTCTTGAAAAGAATATATATTTTTCATATATCAATAGTACATTATGGCATAACATAAGCGCAAAAAGAATCATGGCAATAGGTCAAAAATTAGTATAAGGAATTTATGATGAATTTTAATAATAACTAAAATGAACAAAACAGGTGGATTTCGTTACACTGTTAACTATGAAAAAATTTCTCTTTAGTTTAACTTATCAAGTGTCACAAACTGCTTATTTTATTGTAAATTAAGAAAAAATGTTTCAATTTCAGTAAAAGAATTTTCTATCTAAAATTACGTGTATATTCATAAATCAATGAGAGGCAAAAAGGAAAGAAGTGTTCATAATAAAGTATAAATCTTATCGTATGAAATTAATTTGTTGCTCTTATCCTTAAATATATTTTCAGCATATTTTAAGTGAGGCGTTAGTTTCCGCGAAGTTTAGCCAACGCTACTTTAAAAAGGAAAGAATCTGCACAAGTATTTGACTGCCGAAGCAGCCGGATGGGGAAGCCCAATTCTAAGCTCAGCGCATGCACGCTGGCGCGCTGAGGTCTGCAAAATTTCAAGACACTTCATTTATACATTCGTATACTTACATTAACGTTCAAAATATTCGGAGTAATCCAAATAATGCATCAACATGTCTCGCGGAGAATTGTAATGAGCTATGCAGTTACTGTTTCTTTGGTCTGAGATTAAGAAAAATTTAGAGGAATGTGATAAAGGCATTGTTAATCAGATACGACCAGGATGTATGTCGATATCCAAGCAGTAATGTTTAAACTTTATGTATTTATTACGTTAGAATTTTAAGCTAGATGGAAACGGACATAAAAAACTAGCGCACAAAAATTGCACTGTGTGTAACAATGGAAAAATGGTATTTCCTCTTCTCACGTATATGTATGTTCTCGGGATGTGTATCTGAATCTAATTTAATATTTATCTAAGACGTAGGTTATATGAGAATTTATCTCTCTATAATGCTTCATTGGCATTCAGTCCTTTTTTTCTGGAAAAAAGGAAATTTTCGTATTATTTGCTTGTTTTTCTAAATCCTTTCGGTTAAAAGCTATTTTTTATAGAATGTAACTCGAATGAAAAGAACTCAGATCTATTGTTGAAGATTGTTCAAGGACAATTTTCTTAAGCAAGGTGCATGCACGTTTATTTAAGCAAGAAACTGAAATTTGCCCATGCAATTTTTAAGTTATACAAAGAACTAACATGTGATAACATTATGCGATAATATTACATGTGAGAAATAAAAAAAATCATATAAAAGAATTCGTTTTTGATTTTTCTTTAACAAAGAACAAATAATGAACCGAAGCAAATTTCTTATGCTTAGATAAAAGTGAAGCTCTGCGTGCTTGCCATGGAAAAGAGCTCTAAGAAGACATTTTGTCGAATGAAGAGCCAAATGATGTAACCCTGACCTCCTTCTGTACACTGAGGCGCTGAAGTGGAAGGACCCCTCTACGGGCGCCAACATCGGCGTGGCTATGAAATATTAATGATTCGTAGATCTCCGTTCGTATATATGCAGAGGGATGAACTAGTTGTGGGAATGATCGGCTGCTCATCGATCCCCCCTTTCTCAGCTTGCGTACCCCTATCAGCCTGAAATTAGAATTTGGGAATTTTTTTTATTTTATTTTTAGAAAAGAGTGAGTGGGAGATAAACGAGACACAGAATAAAGTAATGTAGTAATATTTTCAGATTTCAAGCGAAGCAATAAATTTTTATTGCTCTGTCCAGTTAAGAAACGAGCAGATTTAGGAGTTTATACTTTCCCAGGTTTTTATTTGATGTTTATTACAAGTAATAGTGTATAATAATAAATAGGAATATCTTGATCACCATTGCAGGAGAAAAAGTGCGAGGGACATTAAAAAATGTGTACCTGATTTTAAATCCCTGTGTGGTGGTTTATCATAAATAATCTCAGTTTTTATGCCAAAATAATCAGAACGCAACAAATGCAGTATGCAAACCTTCAAATCTTTTCAACTCAATTTTCGGTGATCTTAAGGAACAAAGCCCTCTGTTGAAAATTGTATTTCTCACTCGTTTAAACTGCTTAAAGAAATTGGTAGTATTGACAACTGAAATTCCAACACTGCCGTGTGCGCCTGATGAGTTACTGGGAAGCTTGACGTCATCATACGAAAGAAAAACAAAGTTTGCATGCTAAAGTTTACATCTCGAGATTCCGAAGATCACTCTACGAAACATCCCTAAAGCATTATCTTCACTGAATTAAACACTCCCAAGAAATGCCTTTTTTAGACATGCTATAACTATATGTTTCCCCAGATGGAAGACATTGAAAAGGACAAACGGTCAGTGAAAAGGTTAACTTCCATCTTTTTAACAAGAGAGCATACCTCTGTAGTACGTTCGGAATCTGTCTCTATCCCTAAATACCTTCCCGCAGTGATGGAATGATAGGGACATTCCTATTCATTGGTAAATGTAGGTTTGTTTTAATTTGGTTTATTTCATTACTGCAAAGCACGTTAATATGTGCAGGACAACCAAAGAAAAATTTAGTAATTGTATGGAGTTAAAACAGGCAGAGAGAGAGACGGAGAACTTTCTTGTTTATTTAATAACAAAAGTTGCTAAGCTTCTTTAAATACCCTTTCTAATAAAACTGCTTTAAATAATGTCAGTCTTTTTCGATGACTCTGTATTTTAACTTCTAGATCAGAAATGAACCGAAAAACATTTCAAATATTGTAAGACCCTCAAAAGTGCTGAAATTTTTTTATTTACTGTTCTAACGTAAAGGCGGAGAGGACCTAGTCAAAGACGCAAAATTAATAAATTAATGCCTTTTTGATGCTTAAAAATTAAAGCATATAGAGTCTTAAATGTAATGAAATCAATTTACAAAGTGACCCTTTTGGATTAACAATGACCAAAATAAATTCGCTTTCTAATAATGTACACAGTTCTGCGTTATTAGAACGAATATACAGCTGAATTGCTTTGAAAAATAATAAACTTATTTCAGAGTTCACTACAAGTAAGTAGTAAGAAGATAGGAATCTAAAAGTGTTGAAGAGTGCCAAATCTTCATACCATTGCTGTCATACGTGAGGTTGAATGTTACACATCATGTAGTTTCCAAAATTTATGTTAGTTTAAAAGTGAATGAAATGAATTGGAATAACATGTAAGTTTTGTTAATAATTGTAGGATGCATCATTTTCATTATGATGTAAAGCTTTTGCTCTGAAATCCAAGTAAAGTAGTGTTCTTATAAACATTTTCAAAATAAAATAATTACTTAAAAAATGTACGAATAAGTATTATCACCTATTTTTATCCTTTAATATTGTGTTGGACCTCCCATCTTCTTAATAACTGCATCAGTTCTTTCAGGCATAGAATCAAATAATTTTCTGCATAAATCAGCATCTATTTTATATTGCTACACTGTAATTATCGTGCCCTTTAGTTCCGTGATGGCATTCGGGTAGTATTTTCTGAACCTTTTGATAATAATACCCCAAGGATTTTCAGTGGGATTCATATCCAGAGAGTCATCAAGGCACGAAGGCATATCCACACCCAAGCTTTCTATTTACCACTTACCCTTAAAATAAAAATATAAACAATTATTTTGCGTAGAGCCATTTATATCAAAGGGTAATTGAAAAGCAATAATACCTTACCTTTATTTTGATGAGATGTAACTTATATCCATGGCTGGCTTAAAGTATGTCCAGTAATTACTAAAGCAGAGTATCATTTCTTATAAGTAATAGATTTTTTATCACGAGATCAACATATAGAAAGCATATAGAGTCTTAAATGTAAATCGCTTGTGATATAATCTTAAATGTAAGATCACAATTCAGGATCACTGAGTGAATTATTAATCGCTTGTACCTTTGCAAAACATACATTTCTATATCACAGGCGGATACGATTATTTTGCAGCTTGGGTACGATACTGTGAGTCAAAATGCTTCGAAGTCTTTCTGAGGAACTTTGGATGTTAAGGAAAATCGACTCGATGACAATAATAATAATCAGACGTTGATGATGCCAGTCATCAACCGTCCATGAACGATGTTTTTCAAGTTTACAGCAAGCATTTCCTTATCATCGCCTTGATTAATACGGATTTTATTTTTTTAAAGTTTATTTTTGGCTTTTAAAACGTATAGAAACGAACTTTCTGTAAATGTTTTACAACTCACAGATATGGAACAGACCTCTTTCTTTTGTTCGGGCGAGATGCAATGAGAATAGCTCCGCTGGCCTTTATCAATATGACTTTAAAACTCCTTTTCTTTGGACGCGATTACGAAACCAGGATATATAACTCTTATAGTTATTTAGTCAGGTATATAGCTTGTACTCGTCATGTAGTTTTACTCAACCTATTTTCTTTATGGATTCTAAAAACACATTCATCATTTCATTTTGAAGTAACGAAATCCAGGAATATTGCTTCTAAAGCATTAATTTAATCTTTCTTTTTTGCAGTATTTCACTGTCTTTTGTTAACGCATTACGTTCAGAATATAGTTCCTTTACTGTGTAATACTGAATTCCTTTTTTATGATCCTGAGGAGATGTTCGTCTGAAACTGATACACTGTTTAGGCAGATAGCCTAAATTAAACATGCTATGTACTGTGCTATTCTGTCTTTTATGAACCAATGCCAGACTTCAATTTCTGTTCGATTATAAGCCACTCATTTCACTCAGCAAGCGAATATATGGGACATTAGTTACTATTAGCTCCCAGAGTTTTTATAAATATGTACCATTTATGGAACCTTTTCCGTTTTTCTTTCAGTAATTATTTAAAAAATGCAGATCTTCGTGACTAACAGATTACTAAGAAATCATTCGTATGAAAAAGTGTTGCACACTATAAGAAAAAATTATCTTTGACATTTGATTAAAATGTTAAAAATTTAAACTTCAGTACATGATCTATATTACGCCAATGAATTTTGCAGAATTTACGGTAATTTCAAGATGTCGAATTGAAATGTTTAATATTCTCATATGCTACTAATATCCATATTTTGTAATATGAATCCTAATATTTCTTAATGTTCCTATTTTCTAATATGAATTTTCTAATAGCTCTAATATTCATAGTCATACATGAAATATTCATACATGAATATTCATACATGAAACCTCTAATATTCATACTCTAATATTCATATATGAAACCTGTCTGTAATATTCATGCGATAAATACTCATCTTTTTCCTTACATCACTTCTTTTAGGGGTTTTATTTTCTAATGACTAACGAAACTAAGTAATTTAGTATTGCACTTTCCGTGCACACCATGAGCTTTTAAAATTCTTGTATCGGTCTGTAAAAAGAAAGTCGAGCAGAGGATTCAAAGCTCCAAATTTCAAAGATGGATGTATTCATTTCTAACTTTTGGCAAACTTCCCATTTTGTGAGGCAGAAGTAAAGAGATTTTAGTTTGATCCTTTATTAAAGCGCAATGCGTAAATGACAAAAGAAATTACCAGACTTTGCAATAATAGATTAATTTTCCTAAATCCTTAACCTGAAGCTTCAGAAGCTAGCGCAACTGTATTATTTAACAATGAAACTATGACGGGAAAGATGTCTTTTTGGTTGGCCTTTCTAAGGAAGAATGATTTTCACTCACACTTTATGTGGGAAAGCCAGACAAAACCCCTGAACTCCTGCTAATTTTATGAAAAAATATGACTGAAATTATTAGCGTGTGTATGATTTAATCCCCTTTTCATCGATAGGACTACAAAATGAAGAATAACTAACCTTAACATCTAAAGCAAGCAAGAAAGATAGCTCAGACGCACAGAAGTATTTGGGCGGAGAAGAGAGAACCTCAGGCATTATGTTTATCTCTGATTACTAACTTAAGATAATCACCTTACAAATTCTATAATCAGAGAAACTATCACACTCTATGTACTCACAATTGTCATTGCAATAGTAAAACAGTTCTTCTCCTATGACAAGCACAATAGTCATGTTCATATTGTCGAACAAATTGTCAACTGATGGCCTATGTCCTGCAAAACTTCGAGAACTCTGCAAACAGTTTTAACTAGCTTCAATAAATCTATATAATTTACGTACGCCAGAAAATCTAGATTTTCTTTCTAGTTCTCTATTTATAATCTAGATTTCATTAAACTGCCTCTTAGCCGTAGAAATTTATTGGCATTCCTATTATCTTTCTACATTTGTTAAACGCATTATTATTTATTTCCTTTGGTATGGAGCAAATATCTATCGATTTTCTACTTGAGAGTATTTAAATTAAGTTTATAAGGTATTTTCCTTTCTGCATGCCTTCATGGTGGAATTGGAAGCATACTCGACGCATATTCGAGAGGTTCAGGGTTCGAGTACCGGCGGTTCAGGGTTCGAGGGTACAGCACATTTTTCAAATCTCCAGTTTCAGAAAACCTAAGTGAGGCCGGAACTAAAAGGTGGTGGACGGTAATTCGTCACCACCAGGGTTTGAGGACTGGGTCTTCTCATCCCCAGTCGCTCTTTAAAAGGGGGAGTATATAAGGTACTTTCTTCCTTCTTTCGGCATGCCTTCGTGGTATAATTAGAAGCATACAAGCATACTTGACGCGTATTCGAGAGGTCTAGGGTTCGAGTCCCGGCGACTGCACTGCACATTTTTCACGTCTCATTCTTCCAAAAAAAAAAAAAAACCTAATGATTCTACAAGTTAATTAACTATGAAAAAGGACTTGACTTAGAAGTTACAGTACACTTGGAGAAAGACAACAGAACAAATATCAACTTGGATTAGTTGATAATTTCAATTCGCCCTACATTCGCTTCCCTTCCGAAAGAAATATTGAATAGAGAACTCATCTGAAACTGTAAAAAATCTCGAACAATAATATTGTGGATGATATTTCCTTAACAAGGCCATTACGCAGGCCTTTTTATAAAGATTAATATATTTACTCGCATTACTGATAACTCATAAAGTGCTATTATTCAGCAGGTTAAGAATACGCTTTTGTGTGTGTTTTTAAGTATATGGATACTGCGCAAAATGTAAATCTTTACGGAGCAGAGATTATTCAAAAGTAAACAAATATATTTTTTTATTGAGAATTCTTTTACTTTTTTCCCTTCCTTTTCTATAACCAGAAATTTAGTCTACTTATTTTTATAGGATATGTATTTTGTTCCTTCTTTGCTTTCACCGTAAGGGGTTTATAACTCATAACGCCATCGCGCTAATTGGTTTTCCCTCCACAATTCTTTCAGAAAGCTGAACATTCCTGGTATTTACATTTTAAAAGGCAAAGTGGCGTAAAGTCTGAAATTTTGCATGCACCAAGCCGTCAGTTAATAGGTTATAAATACGAAACGATTAAGGACACACAGAGAGCGCGTACCTCAATTACATACTAAATTGGGGTTGGGGACTGCGATTGGCTCGGAATAACTATAATTATTCTAAATGATAATGATACGAAGCAGGTAGTAGTAAGCAAATTGTTGTGCATTGTACTAGCGCCCGGGCGCAGGGCCTTGTTAATTGACTGAAGGCAGATTCACTTTTGAGTGCCGATAACTTTATAAATCATCTTTAAGGATCATATATTTATCCGATGCTGAGCATAAAGGTACTTATCGTTGTTACTAATTGAATCAGTTTATACCATTCTTTGATTAATTCTTTACAGCATTATCGTAGGCAGAAATATTAGAGTTTTTCTCTTTTTTAAGTTTAAAATATTTGAATGTTACGAGATCTGTAAATCCTACCCGTTTTATAACTGGAAATACTTAACATTTGTTAATAAATGCAAATATTTACAGATTTTCGATTTATTATAGTAATAAATAATTAAACCTGTTAATATTAAACCTGCAGATTTGGAAACGAATTAAAAAAAGGAAGAATATCTGATTATTAATAAAAAAACTGATAAAAATATTTATAACAGTTATTTAATGAGATATGTTTTAAGCCTCATGATCTAGTTAATTACAAAATTACATCAAATAGGAATATTAAACTGCAAAGAGAGACGGTTATTTCGTAACCATTTCTATTTGCAGATAATTTTTGTAAGGTATTTTCTCCTTACTTCCAGAGTGCCTTTGTGGTGTAACAATAGCACACTCGGCGCGTATTCGAGAGGTCCAGGTTCGAATTTTGCGAGGACATTGCACATTTTTCACATATCTTGTATCAAAATAATCTAATGACTCTATAGTGTCGCCCAAACTGAAAAAAAAAAGGTGGTGGACAATAATTCGTTACCTCCAGGATCTGGTGATTGGGTCCCCTAATCCCTCCTTTTATAGGAGTATTTTCTCCCTCCTTCCAGCATACCCTCGTGGTGTAACGGTAGCAAGCACACTCGGCGCGTATTCGAGAGGTCCAGGTTCGAGTACTGATGAGAGATTGCTTATTTTTCATGTCCCCGCTTAAAAAAAAAAAAAAAAAACCTAAAGGTTCTACATTTTATTAAAGCTTGAAACTAGACTGGAAAACTCAGCGAGCGTTTTAAGCTATGCACAAATGATTGTTCTATACCAAGACATATTTCGTAAGACTTCAGAATTACTTTTTTTAAGCCAGATATAAGATACCAATCCTTATGAAAATCATCTTTTAAATGCAAAATCTCATGAATACATTACAACAATATACAAGTTCTGGTATGCATCGTTATAGACATTAAAATTAGAATTTGAATCCTTGGATAACATATAAGATATTTCTCCCGCCTTCTTCGTGGGTGATGTAGTGGTCTGCATGCTCAACGAGTAACCGAAGAGGTCCGAGATTCGATTCCCGGCGAAGGCGTTGCTCATTTTTCATCTCACCTGATTCCAAAATAGCCTAATGTCTCTACAAACATAAGTTTGTATTTATGATTCTTTTAAGCATTATAAAAGTATAATATGAACGCTAAGCTAATTCATTTTTACTTTAGCTTACACAAAAGTCTCATTTAATACTTACTTGTAATTCAAAATTTTCACAGTACCTCTGAACCAAATATCCTATTTATAAAGGTAAATGTGTTTCTGTAGCAACAATGCTGTTGTTGGGAGTTCAAACTTTTAGAAAAAAAGGGTGAAGGCAAAGACAAAACTGTGCAAGTCGTGGTTTTTCAAGCATTTTCTTCCATTGATATTTTAAGCGTGGGAAAAATTTGAGTGCATTTTTTAGCCTCTTGATGTAGGTACAGAAGTAAGACACTCCATTTTATAAAAGTCGTGCAGCTTGTAAAAATCCCAAAACTCTGCCACTAAGCTATTATCCATGCCATAAGAGTACGAAATGCTTTTAAATATTTACAGAAACCTAATGAAAATCTCTTTTTAAGGGTAGAAACTGTGACAGTAGAGAATGGCGGACTTGCCGAACCAAATAAAGCTTAAGACAAACGTAATTAATTACTAGTCGTTTGAAAATGTAGTGCATGTCTTATGCATGCTGTAGGTATTAGAAGGTAGCATGAAGTAGAGTAAGAGCAATACTTGTGCATTTGTATTTATTAAGAGGCTTCAAATAAATATAGTGATTTAAGAATAATATCCTAATAATATGAGAGTCAGGTATATAAGAATAATAACCCTGTTAACCTTTTTTTTAAATTTAACTCATCATTTCCGGTTATTTTGTCGGAAAATATAGAATGCGATTAGAAAAAAAAAAGTGTTTCAAAGAAGCGCTTATGACTGATTGCCTGATTGCTTCATATAAAACATCGTTGTAACGTTTTATTACCATCGGTGCATTATTAGTAGAGTAAAAATGCAGAGACTTAAGAGATGTTTCTTAATGCTGCATCGAAGAAGGCTAATATCATTTGAAAAGGTGTTGTATCGGGTAAATACACTTAGGAAATAGGTTCTGGTCAATAATAGATGTTCAGTATCAACTTTATATTTGATTACATTTACAGCTTATTTTGTAAGTGATGAATGAATATTAATCTCCGAAATTTTAGCAAAATTGATTACATGTCAACTGATTAAACATCCGGTTAATAATAATTAATTTTGAACACACTGTTAGAAAATAATATGAATATAAATTATGATAACCCAGTTTAACCCCTGCATACCAGTATTACCAAGAATAAATTAATTTCGGTTAAAACTGACTGCTCAGATCGAAATACCACAACTTTCCGATAAAATGATTTCTTTGATCTAAAGTTTTTAAATTAAATGTTGTAAGTAATGTCCTTCATGCATATGAATTGTATAATTCTTTCTTAAGCAATAAGGGCTCTCTATTATCAGATAAATCAGATAGATAGGTAGATAAGATCGCTGAACACTTTGCACCGTCATGTCAGCAGGACAGCTGATTCACGAAGTAGTAGCTTATCAGCCATTTAAGCTCTGCTGGGGGAATTTTCTATTATAAAACGGCTTAAGGGGTAACAGTAAATAACAGTGCGAATTATTTACAATATGCAGATGAAAACAGAGACGATGATTATAAGCAAATGATGGATATAAAAATTCCGCTTAGCTGCATAGAGTTTTTGTTGTTTTCAATGTGTGTAATGGGATTATGCCGGTTTCCCTTGGAAAATCTTCAACGAAGGCATAATATCTTTCGCACAGAGCCCTCGAGTAATTTGATGTAATCAGTTTACTAATCAGTCTTATAGAATGCTAATAAAAATATCTTATTCTCTTTCTCTTTCTATGAAAAATGCTTGAATTTCAAAATGATTAACAATAATCATCGCATTACACATAAGAATTTTAATTCAAATATATTTTTTATTATTGGATAATGTTGTATTCCTACTGCTTAATAAGCATTAAAACTACTGCTCTAATTATCAAAGGCAACACGAATATTTTCGATGTGTGATGCTATTTCTTGATATCTCATGTCATATTCATTTGCAACATTTAGGATGTTTTCTTTGATACTGTCGTCCATATTTTTGATAGTATGAAGAAATACAAAACTTGCTCAGTGCAAGAACAACTAAATAGTAGTTTTGACTTTAACAGATCTCAAAGAAGTGATGATCTGGCCATGATTGACAAAGATGTTTGAGCACTCTTGCATATGAATGTACATTATTTTGCAAAGAAAAGATTTTATTTTTCGCTTTTGTTTGTTCGGCATAAAAGTGTTTCTGTGAGATGGTACGTTTTCGAAAACAATTTTAAAACTTACGGTCGAAAACAAATATCTGATTTTAGGTATAAAAAACTGAGACGTATTTCTGAATTCAGAGACACAGATCATTATAAAATTCAAGAGCTGAATAACTGAATTTCAGCTAAAAGAAGGTAATCTAAGGCTTCTGTTATAAAAATGTTTGAATTAATAAAATGTTGCAATGACCTACTAAAGCAGGTCAGCTGGTTGAATTTCTGTTTAAAACATTGGTAATTTGACAATTAATTACTGATACTCAGACTGTAGTTTCGGCATTACCTGAGCAATCACAGGGCATGAGCCATACACATAATTGCCCCACTAGAAAACATTGTTAATAAAACAGTAAAATTTTATGTGAATTTTATCTTAGATATCTTCCTTGAACTTTTAGCATCCGGAATCCTTTGAATTTGTTGGCGAATATAAGAACAACACTTTTTACAAAATAAACTCTTCATCTTCGTTCAATACAGAAGGCAGATGCCTCTCTACTTTTACAAAAATTGCGAGCCTGTTAGATATTGTGAAACAATGGGGTCAAATAGACAAGTAATAAATGGAATCCTGCTTAAGTAATGGGCAAATTAGGAATAAATTTATTTTTTATAAATCACTATATGTTTTCGAGGAAATTATTTTATCTTCTCACACTGATTGCTTCATTCATATCGTCATAAGCGAATTAGTTCCATCACAGTATTTGATTGTTATCCCGCGCCTTACTTAATAAAGACTTTTCTAATGCGCTGCCTGATAGAACTTACATATTTATGTAACCCCAACTGACAAATCCCTGTTATTCAATATAATAGCTACAAGATGAGAGCCATAGGGGCTTTAGAAACTCACATATTCTCTTTTGAATTCGCAAAGGCTTATAAGTATCCCAGATTTTTAAGCACAATGTTTTATATAACTATAAATGCCTAGATGTTATTTTCGTATTCTAGTGATCCTCTTAAAATGTTACTACTCCAGCTCAATCTGCGGAAGAGGCTTTTCACTGGCGAAGCGGAAGAATTTCTTGATGAAGTTGTCGCCAAGAAAGGATTACTACTTCCTGAAAAGATTAAAATCATCTTATATTTCAGTCTACAGTACGCAGTATCGAAGTACATCTCCTACTGGGCTTTTGCTCATTGCGGAAGCATTCTATTACCTGGTTTTCGAAAATTTCTGTACTTTACACTTTACTGAAAAACTAAATCTCAAGTAATCAAGCAAGCATTCAAGCGAACAAATTTCGTAACCTTCCCTTATGAACGGCTACAGATGATAGTGCAATCATATACGTAATGCAAACACTAAATGATTAAAATAATATTACAGTACTAGGTCATTTTTCTATCCTTGATGATCTAGTTAAGCAATATAGACACCTACTTTATACCACTTTACAACTGTTTCATACATTTTTCCATCATGATAAACCATTTCACACGTTAAACTAAAGCACTTGCTTTCGTGAATGTAACTAAGAACTACAGCAAAGACTTGCCATAGCAGTTAGATGATTCATTCCTATGCATTTCTTGTGTATCACATATGATCAAGGATGATAGTTCGAATTTAAAGTGTCTAAAATCTTTTTGCAACCATTTGGTTGAAAATTCGAATTGAAGCCTCCTTTTTCAAATATAAGAATACAGAGTATTAAAAAATGACTTACCTTGCAATAATTAAAAACAAAAAGGAATGATATTTTGCTAATATAAGACTTCGGAATTCTGTCTTTCAACAAAAGGATCTTCTTGCTATACTTACCTGTTAAATTAATATACTGCACACATTCCATTTTTGAACTATTTCTTCATAACTGACACCAAGATGAAACATTATCTAGATTTTTTCCAGTGACACGAGAAGACAGTAAAAATACGTCCTATATCTAATCATGAACCTGTACCTGAAATATGTACCTGTTTTGATGTATCTACATACATACACTCGTACTTTAAAAATCTTTCAATACACACATTTTGTATACTAATTACCCCTTTAACTCCATTAGAACAACAGAAAGCCTTTTTCTGGAATAAAAATAAGTTTGCTTTATACTTCCATCCTGAGAAAGAATCAATCAAACTGACAGATCAAAACCTGCTTTTCTTCTCCAAGATTGCTCTAACATGAATTCCTGTTGCATCAGTTGCTGATGTAAGGACATCTGCTCTGATGAGGCATCTAGTGATTCACCTGCACTGAATGCGAAGCCATACACAGTTAAAGCGGAGACATATTCACCTACCATCTTAGAGTTAGATGTTGCTGAAAATGAAAGAGAAATGACTGCAGCTTAAAAGATAATTCAGCACAATAGTAAGATTTTAGTATGTTTCCAGAAGCTTTCGCCGAAACATCGTCGTTTATCCTCTGTTAACAAATTACTATTAAAAAAATGAAAGAAGGAAGAGAGATTCATTCATCTATTTTGGAGACCTATGCTCCATTTCTAATCAATATGGATATTTAAAACATAAAACCGGAAATTCTTTTCCTAATTATATATCACCTTTCATTGGAAGATGAAATATATCATTTCGAGATCATTTCTCTTCCATATTGATCCAATGGTGATTAGAAATCTTTCAACATATTTAGGAGAGTACCTACAGTACTAACTTTTAGATAGAAATAACAATGAGATCGAATTTAGAACATCACTGAGCGTCAAAAAAGTCACTATCAATAGTTCTCGCAACTTAATACCGTGCTGCCGATGAACAAACGTAATAAAATATGTACACGTATCACGCAGATAAACAACAAAACTAGTCTGACAGCATCACAACATGGAAGAAAGCTGTTTCAAGAACTGCGACTCGCGTTGCTTTACGAATACCAATGCCTCCATTTGCAATGCTAATTAGGCTTTCTCCGCCCAAAGGAAGAAATTGCTGATCCCGATAAGATCACCGGCCGTTCATTTATCACACGTTCACACTTTTTTCTCGACATACATGTGTGCGTGCGTGCCTGTGTGTGTGTGTGTGTGTATGTGTGTGTGTGTGTGTATGCGTCGCGCACGTGAGCGAAGTAAAATCGCGCTTAACCTATCCATGCCTTAGAATGAGGTGGATTACCCACAAGACGCTTCGAGAAAGGAAAGAGGTACTGAAAGTAATATTTCCAATAAAATACGCAAATGCGCTCATAACAAGTAAAATTTTGCTGTAGTAGTATAAGTTAGAATGAAATTTATTTTAAACAGAAAAAAAAATGTAACTCTGGAACTATACATGAAATTATTTTGGGATGTGAGGTACCCAGAGCATCTCATCGACATGAAGGTAAAACCGAGGTTTACAAGCAACTTACACTGAGCTTTCCGAAACAAATAGTATTAGAAATGTATTATTAATATTTAGGTATAGTAAAGAGGACAAATTTTGAAAATTATGCTACATTAAGCTTTTAATGAGTTAAATTTAACTACTATTTATTTATACGAATATATGAAACGTGAACTGTGATTTGCTTACGTATTTGAAAGTTTTAAAGATAAAACTTAAGGCATCTAATTGTTATCTTCCTTGTTTACGAAACAGAAATGATTATGCAAATAATTTGTCGGCCATTTTTTATAACATGGAAAAATCAATTTCTCAGACGCCATTTATTAGATAACCTTTACTGTCTACATCATTTACTCCAAAAATATTAAAATTCATGAGTCTAACTAGCACTAGGAGATTTGATGGAAATTTTTTTTTATGGGTTTCTCAGATAGAGAAGGCACTTAGTACTCACTAACATGTTGTTGGCTTCGCTTTTATTTGGCTTTTAATTCTTTGCGTATTTTTAGTTTTGCACACAGAGGTATAGTTTCATCCATCGGGGGGGGGGAGAGAAACAACCGCGCATAGACAGCCATCTGATCTAGAGATGTGGCCCGAAAAATCCATGATGTGATCACGATAGTTTCTGGTAGCTCTGCATCTTCACTACACTTGACCAAGGAGAAACAATACCAGTTTACTTGACTTCAAATTAGCTGCTCGTAGCATATGGCGTAGTGACATGAATTTCGAATATCTGTCCTTTTCAAATTCTTGCTACATTTTCTTCTGTGCGAGTAAACTGACAGCTGCGCAACACTGGAAATATCTGAAAGACTACTGCTCTGCAACTAAACGGGTAAATTCTTCGTACCGGAAGTCCATTCACTTTCTGCAAAGAACTGGTTATTATATTCTCTGTTTTAGGAAGTTCTTTCAGATTCTTTACCGTACACTTTTTTAATACTTCCCTGCAAATTTCTTCTAAAGAAAAACAAAAATTTCTCAGACAGAAGGTAATTTCATATAAACTAATGCTTAAAGCACAGAGGGAACTATCACAAATGGCATGTTCTCATTTTTCAGTTTTAAGGACAGGATTGGGATACATATGGTTAGAAACATAACTTCATTATTCTTTTAATATTTGAAGCAGAATTCAATTTCACAGATTTTCAAAATTCCCTTCCCTTTCGTTTCGTGGAGAAAATTGGGAAATGGTGCACACTTTTGCATTTCTTTCCTTTTTATGCTATATAATCTGTGATAATTCAATATGAGGGCCAAAATTTAAGAGGATTGTTTAAATGACTACAGCTAAGCAAAAAATTCACCAAAAATACAAAAATATATTGATGGGTAAAAAAATTAAATAAATTAAAACATTTAAAAAATCATCAGAAAATACAAATTGAAATTTTTCAAATGATTTAGTTAATAAAACACGTTGCACAACCTAATGACGTCTGAACTTGAAACAGTTTCTATTTTCAATGTTGTTTAAGGCAATTAAAGATCGAATGAAGAAAAATTTATGAAGCAAAATTCCAACCTCACTTAAAAAAGTATTCCTCGTTTAATGCTTTATGTGCCTCGTACATTTTCAACACTGGAAGAATTTTCAGTTCCATATGATGATACCTATGGTTCAAAGTTATACTTACTCTTTTTGTAGTAGTGAGATTTGTCACTTAAACCTAATATGTAAAAAATATCTTTGTTATGATTTCAGGCTCATCGGAGTTTTAATTACTTGTTGTACTGAAGGGAAGAACCATTTTACAGTAAGAAACACCCCGGTGAACGCGGCCTTCTGTAGGGTCATATTTGGGAAAAAAAAAATAGTGCCCCCTATTTTGGACGATCGAACACGGTTCCCTGCACAGCCTTTCAAGCTGATAGTTTCCGCCTCGATGGAGGAACTGTGTGGAAGAGCTGCTTCAAACTGTCGAGAGAAAGGCAGACCTAAACTCCTCAATGAATAGGAACGAAGGAATCGAGGCAGAGAGAACGCTTGATTGATGGATACACCGGAGGCTGTACCTACGCATGTCATTCCTCCACGTGATCTCATCTGCTATTTAAATGGCGAAGGAAATAGGCGGAATAGAACTACACATTTCAACGGTATCGGAACTACACATCTCTTTTTCTACAATCACCATCCTAATGGATTCATTATTTTATCACCATCAAAGAACGTTATCAAATTCCTTACTAATTATCTAATATCCACTGGGCTTTTAACTAGAAAATTTACTTAATATTTTCAGATAAGAGCTACAATATGTATGGGATAAATTTGAATGAATGTGAATTATCTTTTTAGGTCAGATTTCTCTCAGATAAAAAAGATACTTCGGGGGAAAAAATTATAGTATTTACTTGTTCACCTTTATATTAGAAAAAGTGTGTTTTAGAAACTTTATTACAGAGTCATTTAAAAAAGTCGTTTACCAGAAATTAAGAGTATACTGTGAAGCCACTTTATAAACGCTAGCCTTTAATAAAAATACTTCATTTGTGTAAATGGTGAGAGATAGAATACATGAATTATAGACGCTTCTATTTGAGGCTTTAAAATTCGCTATCTTTAATGATTTTCATCATAATTTATTTTGTTTATCATAGAGGACTTGCGTAATAATTTCGATTTCATTTCGCGCAGATGGTGATTTCCTCGAGTAAGCGCAGAGAAAGCCTTAAATCTTTGAACTTTTTCAGGTATTTCCTTCATGAAGTAGTGGTACTTATATATATTTACCGATATTTATCAAACATGTTAAGAAATTCCTTTAATACGGCATAAATTTTTAAAGACTGACACTGGATAAAAGCATTATTATGTATCAGAAATTTAAGGTTTTCAATGCTGCATTGGTTTTACAAGGGACTGAATTGCTGAATTGGTTTTACAAGGGACGGTATTCCCTTTAAATTAAAAAATATTTCATTATCAAACTTCGATTTTATGCTAATTTATAATGTTCCGCTACGTATTAGTTTTAATTTACCCTGCATAACAAAATATTAAAAATTTTAATGAACGAACTACCAAGTACCTGTTTGTAGATTTGAGTAGATAACAGAAAACTATTAATCAATTGGTAGTTTCTTCTGTCATTTATTAACTTCATCGCTATCGGCTCTTAGTTTTCATTCCATAACGATAACATAATATTTAAATATTTAAAACATAAATTATACTATTTTATATGTTTGCAGTTTTAAAAGTGTTTAAAAGTACGGCACAAATGCAGTAAAAGTAGTGTCTTTATCCATTTCTCTAGTCAAATTCGAACAGCACCGGGTTCATTAAAGTCGACCCAGCTCTGTTTACCGTAAAACAATTGTCTGCAAGCGAAGTCCTGTCCAGATCTTGCTATCAAACTGCTCATTTATACAACTCTTCGTAATTAGTTCTTAGTCCCTACGAGAAATCAACCGAATAAAAAGAAACAGGTTTCCAAGAATGGTCCATGACGTCATATTAAAGCGTAAGAGGGGGTAGGAGAAGAGAAAAGTTCGTCGCTTTCTTTTTGTATCACTACTTTTATTTTTTATTTTCATGTTTTCGAATTGTGTTTGATGCGACGAGGCAGCGGCGATGAGATAATTTCGACTTCCTTTGCTAAACGAGGATTTAATAACCCAGTTAGAAAGGACCGATGTACCCCTTCGAAGGGGAAAAAACAGAAATGGTGACGTCACGGGTGAAGACAACAGTTACCGCTGGAGAACGCAAGCAATAGAGGAGGAGCTTCTTTTTTATATTTTTATCTTGCATTTAGTATTAGCTGGCTATACTGATGGCATTCCATTTCTCCTAGCATGGGTCTGTCCATTCCTGACTTAAGAGTGGTAATGACGAACTGCATCTCTCCTCCAATTAGGTCATGGCCCATGTTGAGATCTAGTTTTGTAACAGTTACAACATCACTACACAAAGATTTTCAAGGAAAAAGAAATTGCTTTTACGCAGCATTTAAAGCCTTCACAGATGCATCAAAATTACTTCGTCCAAGGATGTGACAACATTTCTTCCAAGGATCTGATGGAATATAAACAGATCAAAAGAAGAAGTTTTTAGTGACCTTGAATTGAATTTTGCAAATAGTGTTAAGTTTGCATAGTTAAGCAGAACAACCATAAATACATCATTCAGGAAAATTCCACATATCATCCAATAGGAATACTTCCCTATTCTATAATACAAGCAAAATGGAGAATTTAAAATGATTGAGGAAAAATAAAAATTATTAAAGAGGAAAAAAAAACAAAACCTACGGTACTTGTGCTGCATGTCTCGTACAAGGCATTCCCAAATATTTGTAAGTGTATGGTTCTTTTTTCCCAAAACAAATAAAAAGAATACAGAAAGATCTTTAAGCTTAAAAAATAAATCACAGTAACTTCATTTTTGCTGATGTTTAGATACTGACCTTAGATTTAGTTAGATGCCTTGAAATTTCTATATAGAATCTCCGAAACTATGAATGTATTTTATGCATTAGACATTTTGTTAAAAACAAGAAGATTAATCTTGTATTTCTTATGCGATTTCTCTCTCATTCAAGTAGACTGGATGTCTCAAGCGCATTTTCACAAAAGAGCTTATAGAATTTAACGAAGGGAGTTAATAATGCTACCAAATTTGTTCAAAGATACAGATAATTTAATGAGGAAAAATTTAATCTGCTAAAACAACTTTGAATAAGTAAGGATTGTAGAGACATTAGGTATTTTTGAAGCAAGGGTACATGAAGACGAGTAGTACCCTCGCCGGGGCTCGAACCTCGGATCTCTCGAATACGCGCCGAGTGTGCTTGCCATTACACCACAAAGGCACTCTAAGAAGGCGGGAGAAATACCTTATATACTCCTCTTTTAAAAGGGTGACTGTGGTTTATGGGACCTAGTCGCAATCCTGGTGGTGGAGAGTCATCATTCACCCCCTTTTAGTTCGGGCGCCACTGTAGAGACATTAGGTTATTTTGGAAGCAGAAGACGTAAAAAACGAGCATTGTCCTCACCGAAACTCGAACCTTGGACTTCTGGAATATGCGCCGAGTGTGTTGACCATTACACCACGAAAGCACTCTAAGAAGGCAGAAGAAATACCTTATAGGATGATTACCGGCCGGCCAAAGGAGACTGTGACGCTGACTGTCGTACCAAAGGGCCCAGATTCGAATCCCGGAGAATTCATGGATGGCTGTAAATGCATGGTGTCTGTACGGCATGGGAGCACTCTAAATATGCGGAGAGCCGAAAATCCTCTCGAGAGGGTGGTGGTAGGGGAAGGGGGTGGGACCCGCACCCGCCCCGCCCCGCCTGTGTGCTCTACTTGAAAATTGAAGTCCGAACTGAGCAAAGTCGTATTGTCACCTATACGGTGCTCAAAGCTCTTGCCAATGACAAGCGCAATCTTGACCTCTTGCCAAAATGAATTCGGTCGTCTTGCTCTGATATCACAGACCTGATCTGATGTTACTGTCGATCGGGTGGGATAAGCCACAAACAAAAAGATGATTATCATGATTCCTTCAGCAGAATTTTGTGCTACGTGATGGAATAAAAACTATATATTATAGCAGAAGCATATATGAGCAATATATGCTTTACTACAAAATATTCTGTCATATAGTGTAATGTAAATGTTGCTGTTCTTTGTTATTAATATTGCATTTACGTGCTCTCTTAAACTGCTCATTAATACTAAATGCCCATCTCTCTCAAGTAGTTATGTATTGCTTCAAAAATTAAGAAACAAGCATAAAAATAGCTAACCACCTAACAGATAAAATATAATAAAGTATGTGCACCCGTAGTTTATTTCAGCAAAACAAGTCCCTGGGTACAAGAACAGTTGTTCTCATAAAAGATTTTTCGAAAGTGATTGACTCATATTCTTGTTATGAAGGGAATTAACTATTAGATGTAAATGCACTTCATTCGAATGGTTAGGTTAAAGTTATTTCGACGATCGCGAGAGGCCATCTGCCAAGAGAAAGCATGCCTTTGTGGAGAACATTTTAAGAGAAACTGGCTCGTATTCTCATTAAATATAGATCCATGCGGCCAGCCCGGGATTTTAACCCTGGTCGAACTACCAATGTTCCACAGTCTTGCTAATTAACTGTTATTGAAACAATATTCCTGATTTCTTTTTCATGTATTAAAACTTTCTTTTCTGACGTTTTTAGCTACCAAGATGCCCATTTGAAGCAAAAAACTACCCTTTCCCTTGTTGAATCTCGCTTCATCTCACAGTTAGACACTCTTCTCTCCCTTGCTGTTATTCCCCGGAAGGTTTGTGATTTCATTCAAGTACTAACAAATAATAAAAAAAATAGTTTTGTACTTTCGATGATGATTTGAACTCGTGCTGTTGTTCCAGGGTAACATATAGCTGAACATCGTTGCATTATTTCTTACAGATTGGGGAGGGGGGTCTTCATCATTCTGCTTAAGATGGCTCGCATAATCTCACAATGAAATCAATAATGAGTCGTAACGTGAAGCGTTCCGCGAAAGACAGTGGACAAATACATGCGGGATGCAGTGGAAGATGACGCACAGTTTTAAAAGAGGTTTGTACGCTTTGTTTGGAAACAGCGACACTCACCAACACAAATTTACTGACTACTAGTAGCCGTAGGTGATGAGCAAGCTTCTTCGCGATCTGCGTATATCTGACTGCATGGACTCTCTCTGTATGTACATAAGCCGCAGTACAGCAAAAGTCCAGTTTGATATTGACAAATTGAGTAGTATTACCTTTTATGAGGTGCAACATAAAACGGATACTGGCAGAAGGACTATCCATGCGATAGTGCATGAATATTTGAAACTGCGTGAACTCTGAGCTCAAAAAGTGCCCCACAAGCTAATTGATCTGCAAGTCTGCAAAACAATAACTTTCGATAATGTACCAAGAACTATTGCATTGGACTATGGTCATTTCGATGAGAGGAAGGAGAGTCTGCGTGGTCCATGACTCACCAGCAATGATGAATTGCAGAAGGCTGTCCATAAGTGTATCCGCAGTATTCTTAAAAAACGATTTACTACAGCCATCCAAAAATATCTCGGGAAATAAGAGCGCTGCATTAATTTGTATGAGAATTACCTGTAATATTCATTAAGTATGCTATGTCACTTTACCAAGCTTAAACTAAATCATTATTGAACGGCTGAAATTTTGAGACTGTTTCTGAAGAACATTTTCAGTTCTGCTTTTGGAAACATAGAAACAATGCATGTGTAACAGTTGATTTTAGTCATCTGTCTTTCCAAGGAATAGGGATGGTTAAAAATCTTAAGTCACGTGAGGCAGACCACTTTCTTCATTATGACGCTGACGCTCGTGTATGGATGTTAATTGAAATCTGACTTGAAGTACAGCACTATGGCTCAGAGGAAAGAAACTATGTTACTGTGTATGGCTGTAACATAAGCGATAAAAATGACTTAGCGTTTAAGTAGCAGTGATTGTTATGGTAAATTAGCGCCTTAATGATTGCTGCATCTCAGAAAAAAGGTGATAAATTAAAGTGCTGTAAATGTGAATAACACTGTAATTATTCTGAAAAATCTGCAACTATTTTTTGTTTGTACACATTTCATTTTGTTTACCCGTAGATTGATTAATGAAAAATTTCGTTTATGTTTCATATTTTTTTGTGTTACTGAAGAATAGCGTTATGGTAAATTCTATCAAAGGAAAGTCACCAGAGGTACTGTAAGCGTAACTTGAGCATTATAGTAAATAAGGAGGGAAATTTAATGTAAGCATAATAAATTTATAATCTAATTTTACTGAATTATTAATTATTTAGTATTTTTTTCGAAACAAGTTGAAAAGTAGCACAAGTTGATATACAGTTTCTCCTCTACCTTGAATAAAACTAGACAGTCTTTTAGATTATTTTCGTATCCCCGTTTTCTCACTCCTTTTTATAATGATTAGTATCTTTCATAAACCAAAGAATGACACAAAATCTGCTTCCTTATAAAAAAGCGAATGTTTTTCCGGAACTCGTTTACGTAACCCGTGAACTCATGAAGGAAAGTTTGCTCTTTCTTATTTAGAATATTAAAATTACGGTGAGCTATTTTCTGCCGTTAAATATCATTAGAAAAGTCAAAAGTTAGTATATATCAAGAGCTTTGCACAGAGTCTTTCTTTACGGAGTTTCCTGGAATATTATTCCTTACAGTTTTATTTTCTCTAAATGACCAACAATCTGGGGGAAATAATCGATAAGTTTATTATTCTTTAAAATTGGCCTCTGGCAGTCAGTCGTTTTGGACGATAACCGAGTATACTTAAACCAGTTATTACTGGTCAACGAACGTCACTTGTTTAAAACATATATTCGAATGGAAATAATTTTTACATATTCGAACAGAAATATCTTTTCTTTCGTAATGGTAACATTTCATTTAAATACTCGTATATAAATAGCTATTTCCTTTCCATTCCGTAAAAGAAGGGATTTACATGAAGTAGCAACGACACTTGTACTAACGGCACACAAATGTATTATATCATTATCAAGCCATCTCGTTTAAATGGTGAAAACTATTTAACTTAGGTGATTTTTTTCAAAGCTCTTTACAGAAAAACCAACTCGTTTCACAGATGTTTTCCTAACTGTAGAAGATTCCCATAATTCATAATGCTTTACATAATTCTGCATTAATACAAATGCTTTACATAGCGCTGCATTAAAACAACTGAATTATGTAAACGTTACAGAAATCTTTTCAACGATACACTTCGAAATATATCAGTGTTTTTATTGCGTTTCATAAAACTCTGATTTGAAAACATCGCCCATGAGGAAACGCTTTTTATACATGATTTTTTGGTTTCCTCCCGACATACGTCTTTACACATTAATACGCAGTTCAATGAAAATAGTAAGCAAAGCCATTATCAGCAACAGTATAAGCAATAAAATCAGAGGCACAATTTGAAAGTACCGCCGTCTCTACCGTTACTCTATAAGGCATTTCTCCCGCCTCCTTCGCATCCCTTCGTGTTGTAGTGGTCAGCACACTCGACGCGTAACTGAGATGTCCGTGGTTCGATTCCCGGCGGAGGCGTTGTTCATTTTTCATGTCTCCTGCTTCCAAAAATCCTAATGGCTCTACACTGGCGCCCGAACCTAAGAAAAGGCGGTGGAAGGTGATTCTCCGCCACCGGGGTTTGGCTATTGGGTCCCCAAAACCCCAGTCGCCCTTCAAAAGGGGAAGTATATAAGGTATTTCTTCCGCCTTCTTTGCATGCTTTCTTGGTGTAGTGGTCTACATGCTCGACGCGTAACCGAGAGGTCCGTGGTTCAATTCCCGGCGAAGGCGTTGCTCATTTCTCACTTCTCCAGCATCGAAATAACCTAATGCCTCTACATTCATATCTGTTTGGCAATATCTCGCTGAGACATTGTACAGGCATGTTAGGAGGATGCCCAAGAGAAGAATAATTTTTGGTCGAATTTTGCTAAAATCATATTTAAACAATAAAAAATAGGTAAGTTTGTAGAAACATTATGTTATTTCGAAGCAGGAGAAAAGAAACATGAGCAATGCCCTCGCCGGGACTCGAACAACGGACCTCTCGAATACGCACCGAGTGTGCTGACCACTACACCACGAAGACATGCAAAAAAGGCGGGAGACATACCTTTTAAGTTCAGTAGTTAACATGAGAGTGTTTTCAGTATGCCCCAGGAGAGGATATAATAGTGAAAAAGGTTTATGGTATATTATTGCACATAGCTCTCGTCTACGAAGAAGGTTTGGACTGCGTTCGATGCCCCGTGCGGCTCTTCTGAAATAGCACGATAAAATGATTACATAGAAATTGTATGGATAAACATAGAAATAAACTTTTCAACGTAATTTAATTGCTTTGACATCGATTCCCTGCTCTTCTATCGTTGTTTCCGAAAAGTTTGTGGAAGAAACTAAATTGGAAATATACTTTCGTAGAGCATAATTGAGGTGAAGGAATTGATCATCCTTTCTTATAGATACGCAGTTACTAAGAAAATGACAGCGTTAGACTAAAGGAGATTAAAAAATTGTAGATGTATGCTAAAATTTTAAGCTTTATAGTAATGCACGAGAAAATTACTTCTCCCCCCCTCCCCAGTAGCATTCCGGCTTCAGGGTTACCATCAGAAAGCTGCGTGGGCACAAATTACTATTTGGAAATATCGAGCTTTAAAAAAAATCATCAGAGCAAGGTTTACACTAAAAGACCTTGCGCTAGTGCTCTACAGCTTGAAAGAAAATATCAAACTTGCGAACATGTAATGAAGGAGAAAGAGTCACACTTTTTTTCATTATTAATTTCTGATATTGAGTATATTATGTCCTTACAACGCTCAAAGGAATAAAATTCCTAAACACGCTAACTCTATATGGAATTTATCGTAACCAAGAATAAATTACATCGGCTCAATAACCTAACTCTTGTACGGAAAGTCGTTATCGCAGCTAAACAAATTGCGTTACACGAGTTTTTACGCTCAAAAAGAAGTAAATTACATGATTTAGAGTGCTTTTTAAAGATTCGCTTCAAATAGTAATCGAAAGTGGGGACCCTCCGTCTGCAGCACTCTTTCTTCCACTAGATCACCATAACCGTTGTCTGTCCTTTCTCAGTTTCCGCTTAAAATTTATTGATCGGCTGTTTCCTTAGAATATTATCTCATCAAATATTGGGGCATTCCATAAATTATGCGGTATTTTTATACTTCTTCTCTTTTTCAAAATTAAAATAAACGAAGTTCTTTTTAAATCTAAAATATATTATTCTTCATCTGCTAGTTCTTAATAGTTAAGGATGAGATTTTTTACCATCGGGTTGCAGGACGTCCTCATTGAGCTCTGCTGATCTTCCAGGAAGAAGATGATGTTCTCAGCTGTAGTTTACAACTCTGAATTTCTGGAATCTCGACTGACATAATTTCCAGAATCTCCATTGACACGGACTTACGTTTATTATCCGATCCCCGTATATTCCCACTCCTTATTCCACTTCTGGACATTTAAACCTTAGCGGTTTTCTTTCATCTCTTTAGCCATTGCTTTTTCTGAATTATTCAGTTTTTCTTAACGATGATGTGGAGGTAATTGCTTTAATTAGCAAAGGTACTCCGTAAGCCTTCGCCTTGGTCCTTGGTCCGTGTATTCCGTTAATATTCCTATTCATAACTACTATTTAATTAAACATGCAAAGCAAAATATGCCGAATTTGCCCGTTAATCACTTCAATTTAGCTTTAAAAATAACTGTTAAAATCTAATCGCACTTTTCAAAATTTGCACTAAGTATAAGAATAAGGTAAAATTACTATATGCTTTTTCAGCAAGTTGATGCAGGTAGTTTATTCCATCCCCCTCTGACTTATAATTCAGTTGAAAAACGAAATCATTTATAGGATGACCCAGTACTATGAAATACTCACATACAATTGCTGTATGCATTAATATAGCTCAAGTATTTTCCTTCAGTCGAACTAAATCTATATTTAGTATATTTCAGATTAATAATTATTCCGAATGAGCCTTCCGAATTTCAGACGGAATGTCAGTGCTCCATAGCTGAATATTTTAATAGCATTTAAAGACTTTCAAGACTTCTTGGTGAAGTTCTTTAACAGAATTTCACGAATGAGTATAAAAATATGATACTCGGGAGAAGAACAGTTACGGAATGAATTAAAAGCTACAATTGTGGGTACTCTGTTTTCTTAATATTTTTCCTTATAATAACTTTAGCTTTTTGGGTAATTTTATGAATTTAGCAATATGTACTGATTTCTCATATTAGTTTTGCTACCCGAGTTTGACAAACGATTCCCATTAGCTTTGTTTATAACATACAAATATATCATTGTTCACTTTTGATTTGACAACTGCGCAATATGAGTCCTTATCTATTTCTGCAGCTTAAAAGTGCAATTAGTGTCATCAGTAAATGTTTATTCTAATTTAGAGAGTATACATGCCGAAATAATATCATTACATCATTAAAGACAACAAAGAATAGCAATAAATGAAGGAGATAAACAGCCGTAGAAAACTGAGTGTGATCAAAAATATAAAAAAAGGTCTGTTTTGCCTCGGTTGGTTGACCGCTTGTTTCTTTTCTGTAGTTTGCCCTCCGAACAATCGAATATGATGGTAACTTTTTGCCGACGGCACCCAGAGCGATTTTTTAGTTCCGGGAATGAAAGGAAAAAAAAAACACACATGCACAGAACTTCTGAACAGCAGTCAAACTACTGAAGCGCAGTAATTTCAGGGAAGTTTTATTCCTTTTCGTTACTGAGGCTATCTTACTTAAAAAGAACTTCATTTATGCGAAGTGTCAAATATAAGAGAACAAAACGTATCCGGGTTGTCAAAAGTAAATAAAATAATGAGACAGTTACTTTCTCAGCTTGTATTTCCTGTGTTAACAGAATGATCTAATTGAATTTTCCTAAAAATTGTGGATCTATTACTATCGCCCAGCATTTTTTAAATTAAGTGTTAACATTAAAAGATGTCTAAGAAATAAGAAATTAGAAATTTATGGCAACTTATCAAAATTTATGAAAATGCTTAGCAGAATAGTTTTCTGTCTTACCTCTGTCTACGAGATGAAGGCAAATATAAAATGAGGAAACTGTAAGCTTTCTCAGAAAAAAAGCACAGCATTCGGGGGAGTAATATTCTTTGCTAGGGAAAGCTTATGAAAATATAGTTGTAGATTCCAATACGAGAAAACAACCGTTTCCTACAGTCAGCAGAATTAAGAGACAGAAATTACTGAATTATATATTGCGTTAATTTTCCGTATCCTTTGACGAGAGCTTAATAAATTTTCAGCAGTTGTATACACATTTAAAATGCTATTCTAAAGGAGACACTGAGCTATATTTAACAGCTGTATGAATATTTTCATCAGATGTGATTGTATGTGGCTGTGAAAATAAGTTGAAGTGGAAGCTTATGAGAGTTACTCGGAACGTACTTCACTTCAATGGAATCTAAACATTTAAATCCAAGAGAAGATTTAAAATTTCTCTCTTGTTTCAATTCCCATATTTTAGGCAGAACGATGAGAACTTTTCCAGTTTCATATCCTTTTTTCTCCTTCTCAAATGAAAAAAAAAAGAAATTAAATGTCTAACAGATTTATATTATAAATTATAAAGATGCATGTAGCTGAATCCCCGAACTGCCAGTTTCGAATGTTTCAGACATCATAAAAGAATGTTAAAAGAATGCTTATTACGTCTGAATTCCTATAGCAAAGGAAAAGTGGTAATTTGGTTTTCATCGAAACTGTAGCTTCAAAATCATCCTGGATGAAAACGTCACAGAGAAAACAACGCACCAGGAAAATATCGCAGGAAAACTGTCATTAAGGAAAAACATCTCAGTTCTAAAAACATCGTTGTATAAATCCCATGGTAGAAAATGAAGCGTTTCAAAATCTTCGCAGTTTTAAATCATCATCCTATAAAATATCGTGATGAAAAATAAATCAACTGAAAGTCAGCTCATGATGATAACATCGAAGACAATCTGATAATTGATTAAACAATTGTAAATTATGTAACCTTATGAAGTGTCTCATTTTCTTCTTTCTAATCTTTTGTATACGATATCTTTCATGAAAAGCTGTTAACTCAACTTCACAAAAGAGATTAATCAATAATTAATTTAAATTTTTAACTACCTAGGTTTAAAATTATATTAACTGTTATACATACACTAATTTCTTCACATTTTTCACATTTTGAATGCTCAAGTTTCTCTCTTGTTTTTCAGTAAAAATTTATTAATTTTTTCAAGAACATAAAATGTAGAGGAAAAAAACCTTTCCCATTTTTGTCTGTGCTCACAGATCATTATGCAAATATACATTTAAAACTTTTAAAACTAAAAGATATGCCTGCGGTTATGTTGGTATTCTATTTTTCATGACGATATGTTATAGAATGAAGTTTAAAAGATGAGATTTTTCTCTTACGTTATTTTCTCAACGAACTTTTCGTCCTCGTTGTTTTCGCTTGTAATCGGTCGTTTCATTCCGTCTACCATTCTAGACAATGGAATAGGTTGGCTGTTGCTGGCTGGATGTGCTGAACGCTACATTCACGAAAACTGAGTAAATATCAATCAGATTATCCTAGAATTCCTACAAAAAAAGCATCCATCCCTAGACAAATAGCCTTCGAACGTTTTGCTATAGTTAAAGCAATCAGCCATTATTATTTGTGACAGAAGTAGTATAAATTTTAATATCCTTCTTAAAAACAAGATACTTTGCTAACATTTTTGTATTTTACAATAATTAGACGTTTCGTAAAATTCTCCAGTATGTTCTTTTTGTGACTTCATGGACAATCCCCGATCAAAGATTATTTAAGTGCCTGCTCTGCACTTAATAGTTTTTATCTCTGTAACTGAGAAGTATTAGGAAGCAAGATCACTAATGGCTTAAGTGCTAAAAGCTGGCATTTGCAAATGTGTCTTATTAAATAATGAAATATCTGTATGTATGTGTGTATGTATGCATGTATGTATGTTCCTTGCATTGTGGGAAAATGGTGGTACCTAGAGCAACCAAATTTTGAACACACATAGCCCTCCGCTCGAACATGTATACTTCGAAGCCCAAATTTTGAATTTCAATTTTTTTATTTATTTCCTATTTGGTACGAAATTAATGCTGTATTCGGCGATTTAAAAGCAAAGTGTTGTCACTCGGCAAAGCATAATACATTTGCCTTTCGAATTTAATAAACGAATTCTGCAATTTAAAAGATATGTGTGTTACATCAATGTTATATTAGTGCCTTTTCACGACACCAATGTTATATTAGTGCCTTAGAAAAACACCAGATACAAACTAGAGCTTTTAGTGGTTAGTACATTAAAATAAATAAGTTAAGTGCGTTGTTATTAATGATTTAAATACCCAAACACCCCAACGAATAATAGTGTTAGTGTCATGTATAGTTTATCAATAAACAAAATAAAACATCATACTAAATTTATAAATGAAACAGACCTTTATTTTACTATTAAAATTAATTTAAACTATTGACATGTAGAATTTAAGGCTCCCGGGAGTTAAAAAAATATTGTACGTACATCAAGGCATAGATTGCTTTCATTAAAAATCATAATTCATAACATATTGCTATTAGATTTAACCGGACATATTATTGAAATATAAGAAGGCAATTGACGAATTTGAACCAAGTATTTTAACACATTAATTTTTTTAAAATTTTCAATTAGGATTGTACTAAGGCATTTTTTAAAACTAGTTATTTAACAATTTTCCAACAATCATTTACATAAACTCCGATCCAGCTTTCATCCAATATTCGTTACCTTCAACTTGCTGCTTCCTCCTAGACTTCTATGAAACTTCCACCAAAAGCCCATAGGACTTGTAACGCACAGATGTTTAGAAAAATTACCAGAGTTCACACCGGAAAATTCAACAGTAGGATACACTGCTCAGACGAACGGGACCGCAGGTTCACTGGTAGAATGAAAAATAAACACAATGGTTCGGTGTAGAAGCCCTTTAGATTGGAAGGTCTTTAGATTGGAAGATAATCATCTCCAGTCCAAAATTTAGGAAGAACAGGAAAATTCAGCCTTCTGGTCAGCAACTTCACTTTTTGAAGATAACTGAACGGAATGTTCTTGCAATGTAGCTACTGCAAACGGAACCCTAAGGTAAGATGTAGAACGATATATGGAATCTCAAGAATCTCAACTGGGCAGAGATTTTAATCAGCATTTTTATGCTGAAGCCAGAGGGAGCAATAAATGGCCCCTCGGCCTACATAGATTCAGCACATCCAAAACCGGAGCGAAAATCGCGTGCACCGGCTTTTTGTTACAAACTTCGATCAACGGCTCCAAAACTCACTCAAAAGGGTGAGAATTACTGATAAAAACTCCCCGAAGAAAACAGTATAAAAATTCTTACTTTTCAAAACGTTAATTCAACACCTTTCCCTAATCTCTCCAGAAACTCGCCAAATAAAAACATGTGTTAACAGTAAATTTAGAACTCTACCAGAAACACAAGGTGACTTGTGTATGACATCTGTAATATATCCTCATAAATCTTCATAAATCACTCGAAAGCAGCTTAATAGTGACAAGATAGCAATAACACTAAATTCTACGAAAGCTACAAAATTTCATTAATTAAATTACCATATTTCACAAACTAATTAAGTTATCAACTTGAAAATCATTTTAAATTAAAGTGCAAATCTTTCTGTTTCTTCTAGTATAATTGTATAAACTCAAATTAAGTATTTTAAAATCCAGCTTATAACATGAAAAACACACCCTATTTCCATTGTCTGCTGCCAATCGCCTTCCGAAAACGGAAGTACGAAGTTACTATCTTAACAAAACTCTAATTAAGGTAAACCAAATTAGCACAGAAATTAAATAAATACACATTATGTAGCATAATTTAGAATATAAATTAATCAATTAATTAGTTAGCTTAATTTCGCTACACAACATGTGTTTCCGCTGCCCAATGTAAAATATTTTTTTCGTCGATGCAGTGTGTTGCCTTTCGGCAAAACTTAAGATATTTCATTTTACTTTCAAATTTAACCCATTCTGTATGATAAACTAAGCGATTTAAAAGCAATAAATATGGTTATTTATTTTAATTACTATTAATTATTAGCTGGACCCAAAATATTACACTACCTAAACTCATTAGAACTGTTATATATTTTTCCTTTTCTATAATAACTCTTTTGAACGCCTAGTAAATGTAATAAATAATGTTTGGAGAAATCAACACATTAAATGGAATGGCTTTGAAAAGGACTGAAAATGAAAAGAAATAGTTACAATGATGAACTAAGCTTGTATATCTTGACAAATGCCATCTGCGCATGGAGTCTGGTAGATGGATTTGCTGTACCATCAACCACAACTGTACTGTAAATAGAAAATGAAACCTAGAGGAAAACAAACTAACCAATATGCCTATTTTGATCTCTCTTCTGGTCAGACATGTACTGGGTAAATAGGAATGCAGCACGTTTTCTTTAATAGCAGCAAAGCATATAGTACTGTAATAGTTTCTTAAGCATGCACTAGTTCCTTTCATTAGCGGTTTTTTTAAGCCCGTAGGAGTTTTTTTTTTCTAATTGCAGCTTATAAAGACAACTGTAGACAGAACAAACGAAGATTAAAGAAAACAGAATACTATTTTCTTTAGCACATAAAAGTTTTCTTCAATAGATGTTTATTAGGCACGTATTAATTTTCGTCACTAGTAGTTTAAGTAATAGTTCTTTTTACTGCTTGTTTATTAGTATTTAGTAATTTTATTCCCTAGTAGTTTATTAAGCCCGTATTAGTCATCTTCACTAGTAATTCGGGTAGTGGTTTTCGAACTCTTTTATTCAGTTCCATTGGCGGAGGGATGAAGCCTTGTTATTCAACTGCTTATTTTCCGATGGCACGAGTATGCGATCGAGACACTGTATTATTATAAACTGCAAGCAGAATGAAGTCATAACATTCTATAAAATTAAGGCATAATAACTTATAACTTCATGTATTCTTTGCTATTATAAAATGTAAGCGACAAGACTGCTTAGTGAATTATCACTAAGTCTTTTAAAATACTAAAAATCAGAAGAAAGCTGCATAGAATCATTTATTAGCTTTAATAAAGTTTAACAGTCGGCACCAACTCGTGCTTACAGAAGCCGGCACTTTTAGCTTAAATCGAATGCTAATGGTTAAACTTAAAATTACTGAAGTTAAGTATAGCGTAACGCTTCACAATTTATCTATCGCGCAAGATGGCTCTGATCAAAGTCGGCGTAAACTAGCCTAATGGCAAGAATAACTCAACGCTTCAGAATTCTAATAGCTAGAGAATTGATTTAACTACTTGGTTTTGAAGCAGGCAGAATACGTTCTAATTTCACTCTCCAAAAACCTTCCTTTAAATACTTTCGTCGTTCTAATTTGAATATCGCGCGTGCTGGAAATCTGCCTTCTGGCAGGAAAATGAAATGGGGCTTGATTAGAAAGGTATTTCAAACAACTGGTTATAAAATTAAATGATACTCTACAAACTTAATATAATCTTAAAACATAATGAAATTAAAATAATTTAAAATATGCTGTAAATGCAACAAACATTTTGAAAATTATGTTATTTTTAGTTACGGTATAATTTGGGACGCTTATCAGATTTGCTGATGGGGTATTTCGATTGTAGTAGTAGCGAGCATTAAAGAAATAATTATCGTTTAGAAATATATATTCTTAAATAAATCAATGTGCTCAATGGTGAGTATTGAAAGCCATTTCTGTGTGCTCAAGATACGTTATATAAATTCTGCGTACTTTGTATTTTAATAATAAAATCCCTAGCAAAATGCATGCCAAGAGACAAATTTGTATTTTTGGTTTTGATACAGCATTCAAATTTAAACGAATTATTTCCGTAAATCCCCTTTAAATGCACTTCAATGCAAGGAAAGTACTTTAATTTCAGCATTATGTCATTTTAAGTATTAAATATTAACTATACCACTTACCCTATCTTTTGAATAATGAGACACAGCGTAACTTAAGAAGCAACCTAGATGGCTGAGATAGCTATACGAAAAAAGAATGTACTTCAAGTATAATTAAAGTCGGTTCTTCTACATAAAAATTCGTCTTGCAGTCCAAAATATACTGTAGTTTAAAAAATTTACTCAATGAATTTTGATCAATAGCAAAAGAACTACAAGTTGAATAAATGCTCAGTACCAGATACAAAAAACTAAAGAAATCTGATATTTAGTTTTGTTAGAAGTTAAAAGTAAGAACATAAAAAATATAAGCTTTAAGTGCACTAATGTATTCTGAGGAATCAGAAATTTTACGGAAAGTATTCTTGACTTTCCCACTAATTTTACTTTGACAGTGTTATGTTTCAGTTGCACTCATCATATAAACAATATTTTGAAGGAAAATACAGCACACATTTGCGCGACATTTCATCGCTCATCATATTTTGGACTCTCAATTTCCCAATTAATACAGGTTTTTATAATCATTGTATCTAATTTAAGAAACTCTGAAAATTGTTCTGATTTTCACTCATCATTGAAAACCCTTGCCCGATGCTGTTCTTTTACAACTCTTAGAGGCAGAAATTATGACCTTTACAATGTTCTTATTCTGATGTTCCTCTTCTTTTCTCTCTGTATATCTGTTGAAAAAGAATAAAAAATAATATTCTCTAACATTTAATTAATGTAGTTGTATAAATATATAATTTTTTGGTGCAAATGGAAAAAAGAAAGCGAGAAAGAAAGGGAAAAAGAAAGAAAGAAAACCCGAAAACGAAAATGATGGCTCTCTCACAACAAGATTTAATGAAAACTTGTCGTTCTTTTCAAAAGCGTCATAATTTGCAACCTTCCGAATACGACCTACTACGAGTTACTCAGTTTCGAGTTACTTGACCCTCCCATGTTATTACTTTTAGATTATTGTGTACCGCTGTAGAGGGACATGTATTTTCATCATGCAATACCATTTGGAGCAGAAGTATTCATTTTCTTGTTAATTTTCAGACAACACAACTGTACTGTGTTTTCAACATTTTTACATGGATGAATATTTAAATAAGTAATACCGAGGTATTAAATCAGGGTCTACCGATTACCACCCAATAGTACAATCAATATCTCAAAAATAGATAAAGTAATAAAAATCATTTTAAGTACCTTAAGTTATATCACTTTCTAGAAGAAAATAATAATTTGCTGTTTAAGCTTAGTGTAATACACTTAACGACTGTGTTTAAGAACTTTTGGGAAAGGAAATAGGTATATGTTCAGAGCTAACTTTCAAAGTTTCTGCAGTTAGATGCATAGAAAGAGAGAAAGTGTATGTGGTTCAAGCTATTGCGAAAATACAAAGTCCAAAAAGAATTTTTACATTCTACAGGTATATACTCCAAATTAAGAAACATTAGAAATGAGCACGTTTCTCAAATTACAGTGTCCTTACATACTAAACCAAAAAGAATACTAATTTATGTGTAATTACTCTGAACTTCACAAGTAACAAAAATTTGAAGTAGAATTTAAGCTTTTTTATGTGGAATAGCAAAAAGATTATTCATTTGTGGATGACTACTCTAAAATTTAGAAGTAACAAATTACAGAAACGAAATTTACGATTTTTATACGGAATAGTAAAAAGATAACGAAAGAGCTTTCGCTGCAAAATTTGGCTAAAATTCACTAATGCGAACTGAATTTGATAATATTTCTTAAATTAATGTTAAAATATTAAGATCATTAGTGCGTCATCACCTTTTGAAAATATTAATATATATATATATATATACATATATATATGTATGTATATAATAAAATATAAAATACAATATATATATATATATATATGTTACTGTGAAAGACCGAAATTGGAGAATGTCGACTTTCACCGGAGAATGTCAACATTCACCAAATACGTCGGTGAAGATCGAATATAATCATTCACCATGTACTAATGGTGAATGTTGAATATATGAGAATATTATATTTTCTTCTCCGTAATTCAGTCGCGAAAAAACACGCAAGTACTTAAAACACACAATACATTCAAAATGAGAAAGGAAAATAATAGAAATCAAAAAACTTACTTAATTATACAGTACGTTCTAAATGAGAAAATAAAATAAAAGTAATAAAAAACTTACTAAATTATGTGATTCAAATCTGATTAATTGCAACAACTTAAACTATTATGAGACTTTGAATTGCCCAAGAGGCCCTTACTTTTACAACTGCATTTATGGGAAACAGCCAGTCGCCTCTCTTTTCGACCTACACCAGAGCATATCTGTGATTGTCGACATACACCGGTGAGGGTCCGAATGTACAAGAATGTAATGCAATATTCGATCTTTCACCGACGTATTTGGCGAATGTTGACATTCTCCGGTGAAAGTCGACATTCTCCAATTTCGGTCTTTCACGGTAACATATACATAAAACGCAAAATAAAAAATAAGTTTAAAATTCATCCCATGATATATATATATATGAATAAATACAAAATAAACAGCAGTTCAAAACCTAATCGTTTCGGAGGTGACTTTGGACTTCTTCGAGAATTTATAATACAGGTAGTTCTCTCTCTCTCTCTTTTTTTCCCCCCTGTTTACGAAAATTTTTCAATTTTACTACACCGTATTTAATGTTACAATAAAAGTTTTTTTTCAATTTATATTTATTATTATTAATCAGTTTAAAATTCGTAATTAATCTAAATTCCATACTTAGCACATTTTAGGCTTAGCAGCTACGAAACAATACGAATCCATGTTTTTCATTTCAAAATTTTTATTATTCTAATGTTTAGATAATATGAACTAACTCCTCTTTTTATTTTTATGTTTTTATTTTACATTTTTAAATCAAATTTTCATTTATGGTTTTTCGTATTTTGAATTGCTTCTGGTTTACAGGTTTTACGCGGTCCATATTAATTGAAAATTATTTATTTTTTACGCTTTTTTGCTTATGATTTTGATGCTATAATTAAAAAAAATTAATCCCGGCCTCTAAGGTTTCAAAATTCATATATGTTTTTATTTTTTCCACGCATTGTATTGCTTATATTTGCATGTTTTGTTTTTTGGGCTTGGTCTGCTGAAAATAATATTTTTATGCTTTTTAAATTTGTTTACTTTTTTGATGCTATAATTTTGCTTCGGCCCGCAGGAGCTGGACTAATGGCGACATGGATTACTTTGATTGTTTCTCTGAGATAACTTTAAATTGTGTCGTTATTTGTTTAGAAACGAATTGTTTTATTTACTTTTTCCGTTGCACCAACCCCTGATGACGATAAGTCCTTTTCGTCGAAAGTCGAGACTAACATAACAGGCATAATGTAAAGACATAGAGTGATGCTATAAAATGTACTTTTTTATAATTGCATGAATGTCACAAAATCCAGTGCTTGACTTTCTTCTATGGTAATAACACTATTTTGTAACAGTTCAGTCAAATGGATACTTTTGACACTTGAATTTCAAAAGAAAAACTATATTTTCATTATTTCAAGGTACAGCTGCTTCTGATAAATAGAGCTGAATTAAAAAATGTTGCATAATGAAGTTTCTTAAACAATAATAATTTCATGCATTTTTCCTGTTAATTTCGTAAACTTATGTTACAGGTTTACTGAAACACAAGTTTTTAAAAATTAATTAATTTTGCATTGTAATATATTCCGTAACTACTACCGATTATGATCAATAGTTTAGCTTGCAGTTGCTAATAAATAGACCTTTAAAACTAGAAATTTTACTGACGCAAGGAATAAGAAAGCGGAAAATTAAAACAAATTTACTAAGTGCGAATTAAGTAAACTCCCAAGTTAAAGAATATGTATAAATCATATTTAAGGCAAAAAGAATTAGAAAATAAAACAATTATCAAGAAATGCCTTCAAAAGAAAAAATGTAACTTCCGAGAAATTCATTGGAAGTAAATCTTGGCCGTCCAAGGAACCGCAGAACGTATTTCTTTCATAAAGCAACAATGCACCTCCACCCTCCTCGCCTTTCGCACGACATATCTACGGCAAAACAAAATCGACCAACAAAACAAGAGAAGTTCTGCCGGAAAAAAAGCAATGTTCTGCGTGTGTTCTTCGCGTGACAAAGTGCCCATCTACGGGCCTCGTGACAATCTTCTGCCATACAGAGATTTCTCACGAGTTATTTAATTTGGCGTAAGCCTCCCTCAAACTACCCTTAACGACGTTCCCAAACGACCGGTATGCGAGTGGGAGGAGCTGCAGAATGGTCAGAATCTATTTGAGATCACCCCGATCTACCACGTATCAAATAAAACTTGGTCCTCGGGATAGGTTTGTGGTGCGGGTCACGCTATCTCTTCAAATGCGAGCGGCTGCCTGAAACTCGGGATCAGCCCCTACCCTCCGAAGTGTGTGAGCAAATCCTCATCTATGAAACAAATTTTAAGGCTTCACAGGAGGATGTTGCGAGGGTTCTTATTCAAATTCCAATACTTTTAACGACTACCAAAGGAGTCACGCGATAGCTAGGCACTATTATTTCCTCCGAGATTTTCGATAGAGTACTCTTAAGACAGTAAAACTTCTCAGCTTTTACTCTGTTTATCTAAAGATGTTCTTCACTCCAACGCTTTGTTGACTCATTTGTGAAAACATATAAATAACAATGTCTTCACAACTTGCCTGCAGTAGAAGTTGCTGAAAAAGAAAATTGACCAAAAGCTGTAAGGGAAAATTGTCCAATGCTTTTGTATTGCCAAGATTGAAATGCTATCTTTTCGAGGAATCTAATTTGTATTTCCAGTCCGAAGAACAGATTTAATAATTCTTGTACTACAGGCAATAACAAGTTTCGCTTCTCAGCTGCGCTATCTAAGCTTCTTCCAAATTTTGTTATGAAACACACAGCATTGTAATCCTTTGCATTGCTATCGTTGCAGATAACTAATGATCTTAATGGCTGGAATTGTAATGACTACAAGTGATTTTAATTAATTAGAAAATTTAATCGCAAACAGAAAGGAAGTAGATAGGAGCTGCAAACCAAATAATCGCAAACTGCAAAGAATAATGGACTACATGCCGCTTAAAAAGTATTCCTGAATTTGACATTCACGCAGGCTTCCCTTAATTGAGCATTATATTTTTAACAAATTAAGTACCTTACGTTTTAAAATGACTTATCTAAAACAATGTAAAACGTAACATAAATTAAATAAAGTAATAAATGTGTCTAGTATTAGGAAAGTGCAAGAGATTATCAATTCTTTTCAGCAGTACAATGGGTGAGGATCTCGAAGTATTAGTCTAATTAAGTATTAGATCTTTAATTAAATAATGCAGTCTACAGTTAGACTCGGGATTGATAGGCATGAAAATTTTGAAACTACTTTTATTTATTAAACCCAGGATAAGAAATACAATTTGTCAGAACACTGCACAAACCTAACCTTAGAAAAAGGTCATGTGACAGTAATAGTAAGAACAAAGTTTAAGAAATTGCTACACCTTGGTTTGCAGCAAAATTACATTGCCATCACCTGGTACACAGGTTAATATACCTCTTTTGAAAAATTCAGAGCATGTGGAAATTGGGAAGTTTTCAATCACCAGAGTCCTCACCAGTGGCCTATTGGTTAGGACTGTGGAATACTGAAAGTTGGAATCGAGTTCGATACCAGGTGAAGTGTTTGGCTGCACAATTGGTTTAACGGACGTTGGAACCAAAAATCTTCAAAACATGGTGCTTTGGAGTTTTCGCATTTTCAAATTCTCTACACTTTTAGTTTTCTAAAAATGCCATACGTATTAATCTCTATGAAAATTAGAACTGTAAAAAATCTAGTTTTAATTTACCATCGAATGCTTTCATAAATGAGGATTTTTACATGAAAATGAGTTTTTCACCAAGTGGGAGTACCTTTTCTCAGGAACTACTGCTCACAGTATGCAAATATTTTCTGGCCTATTTATTATATTTCCTAATATTTACTGAAATGAGCTTTTTGTCATAAACTAAGGGGAAAAAATTAACAATTTTTTTGGTAAGAAAAGTGCTAAATTTTATTATGCCTAATACAATATTCTATAAATTACTCTAAAAATCAAAATGTTTCAAAAGCTTGTAGAGACATTAGGTTATTTCGAAGCAGGAGACATGAAAAATGAACAAAGCCTTCGAACGACGGACTTCTCGGTTACGCGTCGAGTGTGCTGACCCCTACACCACGAAGGCATGCAAAGAAGGTGGGAGAAATACCTTATATACTCCCCCTTTTGAAGGGCGACTGGGGTTTTGAGGACCCAATCGCCAAATCCTGGTGGTGGAGAATCACTATCCACTACCTTTTTAGTTCGGGCGCCAGTGTAGAGACATTAGGTTATTTCGAAGCAGCAGACACGAAAAATGAACAAAGCCTTCGCCGTAAATAGAACCACGGATCTCTCGGTTACGCACTGAGTGTGCTGACCACTATACCACGAAGGCATGCGAAGAAATCGAGAGAAATACCTTATAACCTTATTTCAATAAAATCAGACAGGTGTATTTTAATTATACAATAAATTTTAAACTTGTATCTGCAGCAGATTTTGAGAAAAAGTACATCGAAAATGGCCAATTTAGCATTGTCGGTATGGGGAATTTCGGTTCCTCTTGACTTTGTGTAACATGAATACGAGCCAGTTTCCCTTAAAAAGTCCTCTACAGAGGCATCCCTCCCCTCAAGCAGATAGCCATCGTATGCTTTGCCTTATTCAATTAACCTAACGTAACCTTCGGCAGTCTCATAGGTAGATGAGGTATTAGCAAAGTGTCTATCTGAAAAAAAAAATAGTCTTAAATGTCCTGAGGGGACGATAATTATCCGCCGAAATTTTTTAAGGCAGAGAAAGATTAGCCTCAGATTCGTATCCAAAAGATGGTGCATTTGTGCATGATTTTCAGTATGATATATGATCTGGTGTTGCCTCTAAGCAGCAAGACATCATATCTGTTGATCAGTGATGGCTTTTTAATTCACAGTTTCTCGTTTATTTGGTATATTTTCGTGTATGACATGTTGTTATGGTTTGACGCTGTGAAAAGAATGAATGGTAAATGATATCAGAATAAAACTGCGTTGAGCTTTACCGTCTTTCTGTAGGTTAAGTGGCTTAACACTTTCTGAAACTTCCTTTGTCTCGAACAAATAAGACGTGTTTCTATGATTACCGTATAAAATCCATTTTTCATCAACAGTGCAATATATTGAGGAAATCTTTTTTGTTTCCAGGGGAGAAGAGAACATTTCGAAACTTCGCACATCAGATCAGTGAGACAACTAAAATCAAGCACTTTATTTCCTTACTTGATAATTATTAATACAATGAAAAACAATTTAATAATGAAAAATAAAGTACTTCGTCATCTATTGTGTTATTTAGCATGAATCCCACTTAATCGAGTCTTTTTTCTGGGGGACAAAAAAGGAAAAGGAGTAGTGGCAAGGCTAATTTTGCAGGTTTGTGTTTTCTGATGACAAACGAGTGAACTAACATTGAATGTTTCGTTCGGCAACAGTTCGTCTATCAGAAGTTTTATTAATGATTTCGGGTGCGGTCCTTGCAGCATAGATAAGTTTAGCTACAAAAATAAAAGTAATTCTGAGCTAATAAGGTATTTCTCCCACCTTCGCATGCCTTCGTGATGTAGTGGTCAGCACGCTGGGCGCGTATTCCAGAGGTCCGTGGTTCGAATCCTGGCGAAGGTGTTGCTCATTTTTCATCACTCTTGCTTCAGAAATAACCTAATGTCTCTACAGTGGCGCCCGAACTAAAAGGTGGTGAATAATGATTCTTCACCACCACTATTTGGCGATTGGGTCTCCTAAAACCCCAGTCGTCCTTTAAAAGGGAAGTATATAAGGTACTTCTCCCACCTTCTTCGCATGCCTTCGTGGTGTAGTGGTTAGCACGCTGGCTATTCCAGAGGTCCGTGGTTCGAGTCCCGGCGAAGGCGTTGCTCATTTTTCATCACTCCTGCTTCCGAAATAACCTAATGTCTCTACAAGCTGACTTGTTTCTATGGCTGTTTTTTCTTATTTATTTTCTATTAACATTTGGTGAAGCCAATAGCTGCTAGTGTTGCTTCACTTGAATTTAGTCATCTTGTATCGCTATAAATTTATACTAAGTACTTACTGTTCGGGCAGTTTTATTAACGAATGAACTACCTCTGCTCCTCCACTTTCTTTGCAGCAAGCGAATATTAATATACCATTATTTATTTTACTTTAAAATTTAGCATCAGCAAATACTAAATACATAATAAAAATAAATGCACTGAGTTATTTATGCAATGGAACCCGATTCAGTGTTCTTTTATACATATAACGAATTATTAGCATAAGAAATATCTGCATAAGCGTTATCTGCGTAAGAAAATGCTGCTTTTAAATGCTCTTTTAAACAAAATTCTTTGTTCCAAGTTAAAAAATTCGATGCCATCTTTTGACTTGAATTTTTTGTTCCATGTGAAATATAGCCATACTTTAAATATTGTTTAGAATTTAATTGTGACTGCGTATCAAATATTCAAGAGCTCGCTATTCTAAAAATTAATATGATGCTTAAGATTGCATGTCATGTTAAATGGACTACTGAAATTATCCCAGAAAGAAAATGAAAGCGAACATCAAGAGAGGAGCAGAAATATTGGAATACTCCAACTTAATATTCTTAATGCTGAAAGCAAGCATTCACTTGAAAAACAACTGATGCTAAATATGGTGGAATAAATAGCATACCATTTTGTTTAAATTTCTCAATTAAAATATGTGTGTTACTGCTTTAAATGAGGCTTAAATTTTTTCTTACTGTTATTTTTCCCACATACTAGGTCTTTCAAATATTTGAACATTTAATTTATGCAGTTAATTAATGAAATCATTTATGTTAGAAAGAGAGAGAAGTCTTTTTAATTTCTTTCTCATCCTAATACATAGTCACAGACAGAAAAATAATTTTCAAAGCGAGAGGCAGAAGATTAGTACTGAAATAGTTCTTCAAAGAAGCCCAAAGTGAATTTTCGATTTTCCAGTTGCAGTTTATTGCCATCGAAGTTTAACATGTAGTAAGCAATTCTTGGATAAAGTATCTACTAAGAACTACAGATTCAGTAGTGGTATAATGTTTTGTGTATATTTAAATTTAATTCGCTCAGGGACAAGCAGGGAACATCATAGGGCGTTAACTATTAGCATCAGCTTAACAATTAATAGTTCTGTAAAACTGGACGGGATAAAGAGGGAAAGTAAGGTTCAGAGAGGCGAAATTTACAAGGTGAATACGACTATCAATTAATTATAAATATTTTCATAAGCAGAAGCTAAGAGAGATAATGGTCACATACCTGCCACTGTGATCTGCGTGACCAAGCGGCACACAAAACCCATGCCATCTGATTGCAAGCTGATAATTGTCATTGTTCCAGCTCGCGTGCATTATTATCCAATACAATACTATTGTTCTGAGGGGCGAAGGCCACACACCACCCCACGTATTGTCTCAATTCCTAAATCTGCCGACTGGCCGGACAATCGTCCTTGATCTCTCAGGAAGGACGGATGGAGGAAAGAACACGCGAAAAGGAAGAAGTCTCGGCCGTGCACGCAATATTATTATAAAGATTATGCAAAAGAATTGTCCACGTCTCGGGCTTCTTCACGAAAAACAAATTCCATCCCACTACGCAACATTAGGCCGAATCTTCGCTTCGTTTATTTGCGAGATCATCTGGAACGCTTGCGTCATGGAATGAAACGACTGAGATAATTGACAGTGTGCCAATGTCGAACCTAATAAATATCTGAAGTAGCAATGACTGCTGGGCATGTTGGCACTCACACATGTTTGAAAACCACATTCGAGGAATTCACACTATGGTTTTCGGAAGCCTTTTAAACATAAATTCATAAACCTGAAAGAGACCCGATTCATGTAGTCGACTTTTTCAAATTTTGCTAGTGCATTTTTAGTCCTTCGCTACATTTTCAAATAATTTTAATGCTGTCCTGAACAAAAGATGAAGCAGAGGCATCCTGCGTCTTTTATAATGATCATGCTACAAGTGATGTAGAATACACTAAAGAATTAAGAATAACTTTATCAGCTGGCATATAATCAGAAAATAAAATTTTCGATACTGTTAATTTTCTGATATTACGGGGATACAAAGCTCCCCACAAAAAATATATCAAGAACTTAAAAGTGTACCCATAATAATATATAACTGTTCAAGGAAAAATATGAAGCTGTAGATCCCAATGATTTACCAGAAGATATAAGTATACAGAAACACTTCTTTGTGTAAAACGCATTCAGTTACATGAATGCTGCATCAGTTTTACAAGCTCATGTAGCCGAATTCAAAACACAAAATTTTTCTCTCTCTTATCTTTATCGAATTCTCCGATTCTCGATCAATCAATCTTATAGTCTGTGGTAGCTTTCTTGGAACAAGTCAGCTTAATACAGTGATAAACGTCTCTAGTTTTGAAAACCATTCTTCAGTTCAAAGAGCTACTGATAAGAGACCTTCTAGGGCTGAACCAGGATAACGAATTTTAATCTTCTTTCATTTTAAAATCAGTATTTCTGATATATTCAGCATTTTCATCACGCATGGACTGTTAAAAATTTCAACTACTTCTGACTGAATAGTTTTTCTTTTTAAAATAGAAAAGGAAAATAAATAAATACAAGCCTGTATAAATATTTACTGTGTGCAATAGCGATGACTGTATAATCTGATGCAGAGTGGTCTTGGCGAACATACTCAAATAATGTGTATTAATACCTATAAGTGTATCGTTGTGTTCCAAATCTCTAGGCATTATTTATGTCATACTGGTGCTGGCTCAGGAAATGTGGAATCCGTGAGTTACGAGAAATAAAGAAAATAGCTTAGTGTGCGCTAATAAACTATGTCATTTGGTTAGAGAAGTTGTTCGCATCATACCCAAAGGGTTACGTTAATCTAAGAAAAAACAGTAGGGCCCTTTAAATGGGATTTCCTGTTATTGTCCATAGGATTACGTACTTAACCGTGGGTATGACTTCAAAACGTGGTATATCTTCAAAATTAGACTTAATACGAAACAATTTTAAATTACTTTGGTGCATTCAATAAATTAAATAACCGATAATAACGAAATATTTATGCTGATTATGAAGAAAAATGGAAACCGATAATTTGCTGTCATACGCGGAAATTTATAGTTTTTGTACAGTATACACATGTGTAAAAGATTACAAGATATTTAGAAACTTTTACTCAAGATTTGTATAATTTACAACTGATAGAAATTGTCAGAGACAAATGCTAATATTTACGTCTTTTTGAAGAAAGCGTACTTTTGTTTTGCCATACAAGCTTAAAAAAACCAAGGTCTATAAAATTGGTATAATTTATATGATAAACCAACTATCCACATTCGAGCTCAAACCTGGGTAAGCTTGCCAACCAAGTGGGGCAGTTTTATATATTTTTAATTTTTATCATTGCAAATTACTATGAATAACCTTCATAATATCAATTATTAATATATTCAAACTTACCACAATCCGTATGCACATGATCAAGTTGTATTAATGTTCTTTAAAATTTTTGTGATCTTATTTTTAGAAATTTGTCAAAAGGCCAATCTTTTTCTTTGTGCAAAGGATGTTCAAGGAAACTAAGCTAATGTGCTTCAAATGTGATACATTTAATGCCTTGACAGTTGTCTCCTTTGATAGGTAAATTCTATTTCCTTTCAGAAGCAAAAAATGCTGAATATTTCCAATTGAATTCTACTTAAATGGGAGCAAATAATTGAATTTGTTTTCGAAACAATTGCTTATGAGAACTACTGGTACATCCGTGGATCGAGATCACAAAGGGCCCAGCAGCGGCCTCGCTGAACACTGGTAGTTCGGTCCGAGGTTCGAATCCAGCGAACAGGTTGGTTGCATTGGCGTTTTCGTGGTTTTTCCCATATGTAACGTGTATATGAGCCAGTTTCACTTAGAATGTCCTCCACGAAGGCATCCCTCTCCCTTAGGCTCGAGGCTTTGCCGTAATCTCATAAAGCCAAATAAAAAAAATGCGAGATCAAGTGCAAATGAAGTTTCAGTTCTTATTTCTTAGATTGGGGTTAATATGTAACTTAAACACTTTCTAAAGGAAATGAACTATAATTATTTTAAAGAGGATTGCAAATGAAAGTTAGATTCCTTGCATCATCCCGCTTTACCTATCAGTGAATCCAATGCAAATTACGAAGCTCTGGAAGGTTTACTAATTTTACCAATACATTCTCTAAATTAAACTCAATCACGAGTAGACTATCAGTCCAAGAGTACAGAAATCAGTGATTACGCTATAGTAGTTAAAGTTAAGTATACTTATTGCTCGAAGATTTTTTTTTAAGTTAATCAGATTTATTATTCTGGTCTTGCAAAAATCACTATGGTACGTATGAGATGTGAAAATTAAAAAATGACTGAAAGTATGTTGCACTGGCATAGCGAAACTAAACAGATAATAATAATTCGACCAGAGATGAGCGAAAAGTTTATTTGTCCTTATATAATACGTGAAACTAAAACTTTAAAATAATACCAGGCTTTAAATTGATTTAATTATTTTAAATACCAAAAGTACCCAAAAAATATCTTAAAATTTTCCTATTAGGAAATTTATAAAAGTACGTAATGCACATTCTAAAAGAAAAATACATCAAATTTAATGGTTTAAACTACTAACTTAATACTAATTTTGTAAAGGGCAAATGAGTCGGAAAACTTATGTGGCAAATTAGATAATTATCAAATCAACATTTGCGGTCATAAACTAAATAAATAGTGACTGTAAATTAAGTACTCAAAGGAATCTGAGGGTAAGATATTTAACGCTTTCTTATAAAAGAAAATAATATTGGTAAAATGCATTAAATTTTAAATGCTTTCAGAGATAATATTTCGATACATTTATAGAGAACATTGGGTGTTTTGTTTCCGAGCAGGAGATGGGAAAACTATGGAATGTCCTTGGAGGGATTCGAACCTCCCGATTGCCAGTCGGATAGGCTTCCCATTACACCGCGGAAGCCCGTATAAGGAAGGAGAAAATATCTTACATAGTTACTTACTTTTAATAAAGACAGAAATGTTAGTTGATATAGACCTAAAAAAAATAAAACATATATTGTTACCAATTTACTCAGTTCAAACCTCAAAATTAACGGCAAACGTTTCAGCCATAAACAAATGAATTAATCTGCCATACAGTTTAATGCTCCTTTGTGTATAATGATGTAATTGGAATTACAATATAGAAAGCATTAATCTCCATAGAAGTTTCTCCTTTTTGATTACTTTTTCTTTTTCTTAAGAAGAGTGTCTACTCACTTCGAGTGCCATCATTTCCAGCGAGTTGTGTGTCACACGGATATCGGTGACATTGCGAGGTACGGGTAGCAGCGGAACAAGGTAGTGGAATCACTTAACCCTGCACAACCACTTAAGACGTTTAGTGAATGAGAAAACAGAAAGTTGTAAATAACCGATGAGTCACTTAACAAGCCGTGAATCAGACAATAAATGCTCCACCCTCGATAATTACCGAACCTGTTCCTCTCCCGATCCTTCTCCTGACAGCTACAAAATTAACCCTTATCAACGCCTTGCTTTAGTGACGTCACGTCGCACAATTTCACCCTCACCCTAGTTCCCCTCTTTCTTCTGATTTATTTCCATCTTTCCTCTTTGAAGAACGTAATTTACTGTTTTTTAAGGTTATCGAAAGTGTTAGTGGAAGATTCGCCATTTCATATCTAGATTTTTCGAGTGTTGTGTGAAAGACAGGATGACGGGAATTCGTCCAAATGTCTCATCTTAACTGGATTTCCGGCAATGAAGCTAATACATTGTTACTCCCAACTGACGAAAGAAAGTAAGAACAATTATCGTTTCAAACAAAATCGCAAACCTTTATGTGATGGATTCACATTGCTTCTCTTTTCAGTTATAACTATGCAGTATACGTAGTGAGATCTGGAAGAAAAATATGCACAAAGTGCTCATTACAGATGTAAAAATGTTGGGCATTATTAAAAGAATAAAAAAAATCACATCTCCCGCCCTCCGGTGGCCAAGTGAATAGCATGTATTGAAACTGCCGAGAATAATGGATTTATTCTGCGGAGAAAGAAGGAAATTCGCATCAAGCAAAATACATAGCCAGAAAATAGCAACAGCGATTTCGGTGGCTACCAGCATGGCCAATAGTGAATTTATTTTATGAAACTATGATTGTGTCCCAAAATTTTACAGGTAGCCAAACCTCAAACAGACTATCTTTGAGCTTCAAGAAGAGTGTTATGAAGCATTAGGGTAAATTCTGCATCCGAATTAGCTATCCTGCTCTTTTTAATTATATTCTTACATTCACTGGACTAATAAATTGACTTAAATTATAGCAATCATCACAGAAGTTTGTTTGAATAGGAATTTAAACGCTAATCTCAACTTCAGAAGCACTAGAAGACGTTAAATAATTATCCGTTTCGAATACTACTCTATACACGTTATGATATTTAATGTGAGGCACTTAAAAGTGATAAAAGTGAAAAGTGTTCTTGTAGTAGATTAGAAGCTCTGAAGTTAAGTATTCTCAACCATCAAGTCATAACCTCTGCTGCCCTTTTCTGTCTTCTATTCTTGAATGACGGTTATTAGGAAGCCCTCAATCTCGATGCAAGCTCAACAGCAACTGCCAAATTACAAATGCCATCAATGCCCGAGTCAATGTGTATGATCTACCCAAATTATGCTAATTATCTCAGGCTTTACTCGTGCAAAGTGGCGCGTTGTAACCAATAGGAAAATTCGAGGCGCCAATTTTCTTGATCTGTTGCATGCCCAACTTGCCCTTAAATATGCAGGAGAGACCCGTTCTGCTGTGATTAAGGAAGAAAAGATGAGGAGAGGATTGAGACGAGCTTTAAGAGGGTCTGATAAGCGATAGATCGTGCGTTAAAATGGGATACAGTTTGCCTTTTATATGTGAAAGAGATTGGATACCCAGTCTTCATTCGGGAAAGACTTACTTTCGTTGTGCATCTTTCTCATAGAAAATTCAGTTCGAGTTTTTTATCGGGAGACGAATAAATGCGTTCATCCATTAAGTAATGCTGGGTAAGTAAAATTTCATATTTACAATGTTGCAGTACTATGTGAAGAAATAAATTCTCTATCCAAAAGTATCCAAAATGAGACGAAACATCTAAGAATTAGCCTAATAATTCAATCAGAAGTTTTCCACTAAGCAAAGCTACTCTTTAAACAGGTGCATATCTCATAAAAAGTTCAGTTACTCACGTGAAATATTCAGGTATTCACTTATTAAAGTCCGTAGATGACTGTTCGTGAATTCAGTCAGCTTAATCTGAGAGTTAAAAAGACTGCAAGTGAAATAAATGGCATTTATTACTAATGCATCTTAGAAGCACTTACAAATTAACTTTCTTAGAAATTTTATCCTTCATAATATGAGAAAATGCAGTGTTTTCCGAGAAATTGTAAGAAAAATTTATTTGTATCAAAATAATCAGACCTATTGATTATATTTAAGAAAGATACTTTACGTACTGACATTTTATAAATACTTCAATTTATGATATTTCTATCAAGGTAAATAACAAACTGTTATTTTGTCTCAATCGAACTAAGAATTCTTTTCCTGCTACCATGAGTAGACTCTCGGATTTCCAGGCTGCAATTTAATGTCTATGGTGACTGAGGTATCGCAGTCGATAATTATATCCATTAAACTGTGAATTTTCTTATTTTCATATTAACTGTATAGCATTATAATGTGTTTCGCTTCAGGTAGCATTTCTTATTTTAAGGAGAAAATAAATTATTTACATTAAGCATTTAAAGGCTTGCACTCTTCACTATATAGTGGCAAACAGAAAATGCAACAAACGGAAATATTTTTATGAAACGCAGATAATTATTGATTCTGAATTCGTGCATACTTATAATGAATTTTTCATTTTAGTATTTGCTTACTGTCAGATTTAGAAATGCTAATATATAAGTGTTAATATTACAAGTTTCATATGAGATAAGGGTACGAAATTTTTCTTTCTCTCCCTTCCTTCCTAATCTTTCTTTACCTCTTGATGTACTCGTGTTTTCAGTTTGCAATAAAATCATTTTCACTGTCATAAATCAATGTTTCTGCAATGGTAGATGCATGCGATTTATCAGTTATCTTCGATGTTATAAAAGTCCATTGCTCAATACAATGTTTAGTTAACCTTTTAAAATAATAATTTTATCCGGACGTCATAACAATCTGCAACAAGTAAGATTTAGGGTTATGAGTGTCATAAACAAAATAAATTCTCTAATACCGATATAAAAAGTTGATTGAAAAAGATCCTAACTTCACATCTTGTGTACATTATTGATCGCACACATAATAAAATCTAATGATGAAATTTACAATGATTATTATGAAATGTTTTAGGAACATATAAATTGCAATCTACTCTTTGATGAAACACCAGTTTTTTTTTCTCTCTCTCTCCCTCTCTTGTCCTGCTCTATAGCTGCAAGATTACCAATTTGCATTTTTATTTTTAATACCAATTTTCATTTCATTTCTATTTTTAATACCAATTGGCATTTTTATTTTTATTTTTAATACCAATTTGCATTTTTATTTTTATTTCTGAGTTTATTCTACTGATGAATTCTGATATTAATTTGATTATGTTTAGCTACAATGTTAGACCTTTTATCTATGGTTGCAATTATTAATATTATTAAGGAATTGCCTTGTTTTGATTCCAATTTACTTTTAATTTTGTATGCTTTAATTTATGTATATTATATATATATATATATATATATGTGTAGATAGATAGATAGATTAATTTTGTTCAAATGATGACACACTTTTTTAATATTTTTTAATGTTTGTATTATTTTACATTTGAAAAGGAAGAGCCAAAACCAACGTCGGAGCGCTTAAATTTGAAACTCATTTTGTGGTGAATTTTAATCTTGTTCAACAGTAAGCATTTAGTTTTCATGTTTCAAATAAGTATTATATTTGAAAAATTATTATAAATTTTGATGGTTAATGTTTTTAAAATTCTTAATGAATTAGAATGTGTTATTTGATTATGACAAAACACATGCAGTTATTTACGTGTGGAAAGAAATGCTTACGCGGAGGACTTTCTAAGAGACACCCACTCGTATTACCACTACATATGTGAAAAGTCATAGAAACGTTCATGCGATCAGCCCGTTTAGAAGGATGTGAGACTATATTCAATTACTAGTGTTCAGTGTTTTATGTACTTAGCAGTTGCTTGGTCTAAGTTAGTTTCAAATAGCGCATACATAAATTATATAAGTTATTATATAAGTCCAACGAGCTTAGCAAAATACTGTTAATAATTCCATTACTTTTCAACGCATTGCATTGCCAAGCTGTCTAAAAATTTGATTAGAATCGAATCTATTATTAAACATTCTATTTTCATTAATAAAATTCGGAAGCATTTGAAATTCTTTGTGCAAGAGTACAATCAAATTCTAAAAATCTTTTATGCTATTAGTTACACGAAACTGAATCACTGCTTTACAAACTTGAATTTAATTAAGCAAAATGACTTGAGTTCCGTCTGATAGCTTCATTCATTGGATTATTAACATGGACATTGAAACGGCAGCAAAATTATTTGAGATTGTTCAAAGCTGCATACTTAAATCCATTCTTTTTCTGTATGAAGAGAATGTTTTGTTTTTGCTTATAATCTGAAAATGCAAGCATTTTACAATAGTAGCTAAAACCATTTTATGTATGTTAATTGCCAACGTCGTGAGAGCTTTAGAACATGTAAAATTATTTATGCAATCTAGAGATCAGAAAGTGTACAAAATTATTCGAGTTACTTGGAGATCCAATTTATTAAAAACATAGCCCTTATCTCATACGTTTCTGAGAGCAGTTAAAAGAACAGAACGATAAAAAATTGACCGGTCAATCCGACGAGATGATGCCTATGCGTGTTCTGCGTGACATTAATTCCAACGTTGAAGAGTGTCCCATCATAATTAGTGTCAGGAAATCTTTATTTGGGTAAACGTTGACCACGCGAATGGACACTAGAGGGACAACTGATTACGCACGGAACTGTAGTCCAACAACTGTTGCGCTTTTTACCTTTCACTGACATTTTTTAAAGAATCTAAAGACTAGATGAGTTAATCTTCCGAACAAAATTTGATTAGCGATTATGTTCGACTGCAAGAACTTGGATTTTCTGTTTTCTTTGCTAAATTTTAACAGTAAATAACCTGAAGAATCTAGAAATAATTTATAATTTAGAGACTAAGAATTCTACTGAGAGACACATGCTTTTCGAGTAAATATCTAGTATTTGATCAATGCTGGAGTTAGTTAAAATTGAGAACAGTTCCAAATTTCCGTTATGATTATGAGCCTATAACCTGATTCTACCTCCCAAGTTGCAAGAATACATATAAACAGTAGGCTATAGACAAGGACAGGGTAAAAACAATTGCTTAAAACAAAACATATATTTAAAAATTTGTTGTTTGGTATGTTTGATGAAACTCTATGTCTTATTATAATACCCATCGCTCATGGGAACAAAAGTGTCCGCAGCAAAATAAGTAGTTTTCTAGAGTCTTTCAGCTGTAATTAGGCTGGTAGGTCCTAGGAAAAGGGCACCTAGGGCGAGATAGCCGGGCCCGAAATAGGCAGTAACCCGAGAAAATTGTGAGAAGCAGAACTTCTATTGACCTTAACGACTCACCCGCGTTTCAAGCCCTTCATCGAGCCGTCTCTACCTCTAGCCGCGGTCGAAAGATACGGAAAGTCGCCCCCCTAACCCCCCTAAAACTTCTTTTAGCAAAGTCATTAGTCTCAATTTGTAGCCTACCTGAAAACAAGAAGCCATTAATGAAGCCGTGGGGTAAAAACAACTTTCTTTTTTCTCTCTCCCCGTCAGTTTTCCTTACTAATCCAGCAACATCGACAGCAAGGCGTCTGTCCCTCGGGCTTTTATTGCTGGCCACAGCTTTCTCCATTTCACAAGCTTCAGCATTCGAATAAAAAAGTAGCAAAAAGCATGCGGATACCTTATTTGAATTTACGCATAATGCACGTGCCATACAAACAGAGGTAGAAGTGGGGTTTGTTTACCTTGCCGGCCAGTAACACATTGCCGTGCCTGTCAGAAAAGGAAAGTTTTCATTACATATCTAACTTGCATAATTTAAAAGTATTACCCGAAGGTGCTGCAGAAAAACTTAAAATTTAGAAAGCGTGTTTTAAAAGAAAACTGCTTTAACGTTGTAATCAATTAAGGGAAATAATTGTTTGAATATTCTAACTTTCCTGGAAAGCTATCAAGCTTCCCTCTAAACATACAGTAGTTAAAGCAGCGAAAGGTAAATAGTTGGGTCTGAAGTTCGACTTCAAGCGGCGGAATACGTTGGCTGCTGATGTTTCTCAGAATTTTCTCTTTTGCAAGTAAAGCGAGTCGGTTTTCTGGAAAAAGTGTCTAACAATGTATCTCTTTTTAAGCGGCAGGGGTCTTAAGTGTCTCTCCATAATTAATTAAATTATTTAGCTGAATCTTTCTCTAGGAATGTGTATCGAGCATTCTCTAGGAATGTGCGATTTAGTAAAGTTTGGAAAAGTCGATAATATACTTTACGTGGTTCATTATCAGACTGCCCAATAACATTTTCCTTTGCTAATAAAATCTGCTTATTTTTAACAGCATATAAATTTTTCATTATCTCTTTGGCTTGAATTAAATTAAAATACCTGATATTACTTCCTCCTTTTATAAATATACACGATTTTTAACCAAATGGGTTTTATTTAGCTTTAAAATTGTGCGTTGGCAAATTGAAATGCAACATAAACGTATCTAAACTAAGTGAATTACCTCAAAGGCGTCGTTCCTTAATTCTTTAGTTCTTATTCATTCTTCTGCTGTTAATTTTTGTATACATTCTCTATGCTATTTTTATTGCCTAAATAGGTGTTAATTAACCACAACTTTAGCTATGTGGAATGAACTGCTGAAGAATTTTGAAGTGTTCATGTATCTCACACAGTCAGTTATCAAATAAGTACTACATGGTGGAAACACCTCAGTTATTCCGGTTATGAGAACTTCATTGTTAAGTAGTTTATTCTGTTTTGCTGAAGGTAAATTCCTTCAAAACTTTACTTTTACCCATAATACTAATTATTTCACGATGTTAAATATAAGTTAAAAAAATGCGTTATCTCAATCAGTTTGTAATACCATACACAATAAACAAAAATATTCAAATTAATCTCTATCAACAAACATATCCTTGTCCCTACAGGCGAAACAGCGCAAGACGATATTTCTTTATTCGAAGATTATTTTTCTTTCGAGATTAACCCCTCATTTCAACTGGCGACTGTTGTATATTCTTTTGCTTACATAAGAGCCGAGCTGAAATTTTGGCATCTTTGAACAAAAGGTCCATGACAAATCTTGGCAAACATGCGACGTAGCTCTAAGCAGGGGGGATGACGTTGAAGATTCTATTCTCCGTAAAACTTTACCCGGGGTTGCAAGACACAGAGATTACGCCAAAGTGTTTTGGACTGGCGCCTCAAAAAGAGAACTGACCCGAAGTTTTGATTCCATTCAATTGCTGAGAGACACACTATGGGCATCAGGTAAAGTTAGCGGAAATAATCTTGTCTGGTTGCAATTTAGAATATTAAGAAACTTCATTTCCATGAAACTCATAAACAGAGAAATAATTTTAAAGGCATCGTAGACTTGTAAAGGCGAAGTTTTGACCGAAAGAGCTGTGACATGAGTATTTCATTCAAAATCACTGCTCTGTTTTCCTGTTACCTTTCAAAGAAACAGCCTCCTAATTTAAGTAAATAAGAACAATTAAAAAAAGGAAAAAGTTAGTATGTCACATCACAAAACCGCAAAGGAAGAAAACATATTTTATTTTCTTATAAAAAAAATAAAAAAAAAACAGCTTTTTTACTTTCATTAAAAAATATTAAAAAAAAAAACCTTTTCGACAGATAAATAGAAAAATTTAATGTATATTGATCTTAATATCAATGTTTCAGAGCTTTTGAGAAAAGGCCTCTTCTTCGGTAGCAAAAAATAATTTATACAGTGGACTCTCGATTATCCAGGTACGTATTATCCGGCTTGCGGATTATCCGTGCGAGGTGGTGGCCACGCACGCACACTCAATGCTGTGAGCGGTAGTGTGTAAAAAACACACCCGCGCAAATTTGAGAGCGGGAAAAGATTTTTCTTACTATAGAAATCTGAGATTTATCTAATTGTGAAGAAGTTAAGATATTAAAATATTATATAAAAATAATTATTATAATACATTTTTTTAAAAATGGCTTTGGCATATAATTTTGAAATATGCGCAGTGAAATCCGACAGACATTTAAACATCCTTAAAAGCAAAGTAATAACTAAGTAATTTTAAGAAATAAATGCATAAAATATGCATGAAAAGCTGATAACTTGATTATCCGTGTTTTTCAGTTATCCTCGATTTGCTTCCTCAGCATTAGCCCGGATAAGCGGGAGTACACTGCATATAAAATAATATAAATTTATAAGGTATTTAACTTATAAAGTACTTCTCCCGCATTCTTCGCATGCCTTCGTGGTGTAGTGGTCAGCTCGCTGGGCGCGTATTCCAGAGGTCCGTGGGTCGAGTCCCGGCGAAGCCATTGCTCGTTTTTCATCTTACCTGCTTCCAAATAAATACCTAATGTTTCTACAAACTTATTAATCACACAATGCTTACCAGCACTCCCAGGGGATTTGAAATGAAGGAAATGATAAATCATTAAAATTAATCACGTTTTCAGGATTTATTTATTTCTCTATTTGAAATTCGTATATTAAAAAAATATGAAGGGACATGAAGTTATTGTTTAGAGGCCCCACTCTATGGCTTTACCTCAGACGTATGCTTGAGTTAAAACAACTTTGTCCCAGAACTTAAACATTGCTACTTTTTTTTTTTTTAACTTTGTGCCCACATACTACATCGAAGTGATGTGACCACCGAACGCTGATAATTTGACCGACGTTAATATCACGGTGGCAGACTGGTTGCGTGGGAGTTTCGTGGTTTTTATTCATGTGTAACGTGAATACGCGCCAGTTTTCCTTAAAAAAGTGCTCCTCCTCCTTTCCAACTTCAGGCATAATCCAGTATTTTTAGCTTAATTAATTATTAATTATTCGTTAATTTTCGTTTCTACACTTTCTACGTAACCTGTAGTCTGAAATAATTCAGTAGAATCTGTTTTTGTTTTCTTTTTTAATAAGTGCTTGCGTAGAAGTAAAGGTTAGATTAAAGATTGCAAAACTTTCAGACTATCTGCCTAGAAGGAAAAATACCTCCGTGCAGTTCTTTCCAGATCAACTGCCATATATTTTTCTTATACACTCAGAAAACCAGTTAAAACATTAGTCAAGTAGTCAGCTTTTCCCGACGACAGAAATCGAATCTAACACGCAAATGCAATGAAAAGTATTGAATTACTATAGAAGTAAAAAAAGTATGAGTAAGTTGTGGTTTTAGTTCATGGTCGCTAACGAGTCCTAAGTAGGCACAGAACATTTCTTAGTTTCAAACCGAGCTTGGCTACCGTCCTTTACCGACGATACACGCACACACACACACACACACACACACACACACACACATATATATATTAAAAAAGAAAGAGATCTAAACAACGCTGTAGGGGGAAATGGATTAGCCAACGTTACTTCCTTATTTTAAAACTGTCAACTAAGATCCTTTCATAAATACAGCCTATACGCAACTTGAAAAGTATGTATTTTCCATCATTAAAACACTGCTAATGAAAATAAGCAGATATAACTTATTACATGCTGGAATTCATCAGCGCTAGAAATAAGGACTGCAAGAAAGAAAAGAAAGGATTAACATTTTATCTACAATCCTATCGTCAAGGTCAGAACGTATTTAAGATATTAAGCTCGTAAAGGGTATGTAACCATTTCGCGAACACAGTTTTTAATGTGTTCATTAAAACTGTGCGTTCAAAAACTGTGTGTTCAATTAAAACTGTGTGTATTCATTAAAATGTGAGTATGCATGTTTATAAGTGTGTTCATTGAAAATGCCTTTAATTTAGTAAAAAGAATTCCTGATTTATGTTTCTATGAAGTAGGGGTTTCTAACAATAACAAGGGGTTACGAGAGGGAATTTCAGGAGATGTGATAAAAATGTTCCTTTTCTCCTTTAGTGAAAGTCTCTTCAGCGATTGATTCTATAGGGATGGTGCAACTTTTGTAATTTTTATAAGAAATACGTATAGTATAATCAGACATTTATTAGTGTAGGAGATAAAATTTTGGGAATCCCTATTTCGGAAAAGGTTAATCATACTTTTTTTTACTTTTACAAAATTTCAGTATTTTTAATTATAACAAATTTTTTGGCATCAAGCACTTGATTCAGTTCCTTTTTGGTGGCGTAAGTATATGAAGTCTTTCTGAAAGGACAGGCGATAAAGAGCCTCGTCTGGAGCCCTTAGAGATCTCCTCGGTGACTTGGGAGCTCCCAGTGACTTGTGAGCTCCCAGGGCGTGAACTTGAACCCTCGCTGCGTGCTGCCCGCAGTGTTGACGGAGTCTGCCTGCTGAGTTCCGCCTCCCCCTATTCGGAACTCCCCCCATCCTACATCACATCAGCCGCTAATGGGGGCATCCAAAAGAGCATCCCCTATGCACTAAATGTCTATGACAAAAGAGAAAAAAAGGTTGCGTAGAAAATATTTGCCATTTGCTGTGATCTTTCTTTTTTTCTTTCCTTTTTATTAAGAGGGTATGCACTTGAAACATTGGTTAAGACTGTACATGACGCAATTGTGACCATTACAGAAAAATCATAACAGACCATCAGCGAGAATGAATTAAGCACTTCAAAACAGGATCTCATGTATTGAAACGCAGAAAGCGAATAACCTCAATTTAAAATCTGTTGATGGCAGTTAAGAACAGAAACTGTTTGTTTTCGCTCTTGTTATTTTCATACTTTAATTCCTAACTTGTACACCTAATAATTCATTAACTAATAAAGAGACGCTTTCTTAAAGAATACAGAGAAATTATATTCTCAAAATGCTTAAACATTTCCATATGTATAAAAAATATTTCCATAAAATTAGGAAAAATGACGCAAATACAGAATTTTAAAAACGTCTTGTTGATCAACTGGTAAGTGCTATTTAAAGCAGTTACAGTTCAAATAAATATCGGTGTAAGTTAGAGCGTAAAATCTTCATATTATTTCTTCATAATACAAAGATTCTTTTAAAAGTAATTCTTTTATGGTTAAAATGGTGTGCTTTTAACTACAATTTTTACTAATAGAATAGGTAAGCTTATTTAAAACAAGATCTACACTCTTATTCTTCTATTCAACAACTATTCCACTTGAATCACACATGGAGTCCATCCATTGAGTGAAAGAATATGTCTTTGCATTAATGAAGAATCCTTGTTCAGTCACAAATTGGTGTCCATTTAGGTCTTTAGTGCATAAAATACTCCCGTAGAGATAAGTCTGCCGAGGTCGGAAGGTTTAAATAATTGAGTAAAGTATATAATTGCTGTCAGGTTCCCTCAGGTTCATTATCTAAACAGAACGAGTTTACCACTAAACACCGTTAGTTTCGTACTAATTTCCAAATTCTGCGGAACGACCTGACACCATAGGTGTTTCAGTGATTGTCCTTATGCGTATTTAACCACCAGCGGCCGAGCGGTAAGTCGCTGAACTCTGATAGTTTCGACCTGGGTTCGATTCCAGGCGAACGGTATGTCTGCACGCGCGTTTTCGTGGTTTACCTCATGTGTAACGTGTATACGAGCCAGTTTCCCTTAAAAAGTCCCCACGATTGCATCCCTTTCCCCTGGGAAAATAGCCCTAGTTTGCTTTGCCGCACTCTCAATAACCAAACATAAACCTTATGCGTATCATAAAAGAAAAGCTAGTCATCATCACAACGATTTTCACGAAGAGAATATTCGAAGGCCAGACTCGGAAGCACCATTTATCTTATTTTCCATACAATCAGTAAGCTTAATTTTTAGTCTGGCTGAATGGGGCTTCCGTAGTTATCCGTAATCGCATAAATAAGATTACTGTAGAAAGGCATAGTCATAGAGACATGGGCTTTGAACTCCTGGGCCTGAATGTAACCTACTATAGCATAGCATGTCTATCAGCTGCACGCCTTTTAATTAAGAGGTGTCTTATTAGTATATCAACAGCACAAGACTAAGAAACAACACTCAACTTTTACTCTCCTTCTATTAACAAACGAAGGGGATCCCAGTAAAAGAAAAGGCTTGAAAACTATGAATTGCACGCCTTCGCTTTTAACTTTCCCTCTTTTCTAAAAACTTGAATTCTTGCCAAGCATATGGTTAAAAAAGAAGGTCATTTACCCTTAAAAAGAGGGTATTTGGTTGACATTACAAATAGTTATTTTAAATTAAATCTTCTTACTTAACTAATTTAAATTTATTTACAATTTATACAATTTATGATTACATATAAATAAAATCCAAGGTTGTGATGGTACTATTTTTATAGTTACCAGGTTAAATCTTTACTTATTTATTTTTTTCTCCTTGATGTTATTTTATTTCATTAGAAAATATTATATTTTTAATTCGCTATTCCTATACCCGTGTTTCTTTGTTTGTATCGTTGGTATTAAAGCGTCTAGTTTTTTATACTTCGCTCAGTCGTTGGATTACATACACTGGTACGCAAAACTTAAGCAACAGGAGGGTTTTTTTCCATAACTCCACGAGAAATCAACTGATAGACATGAAATGCAGAAATGAAGGAGAGTATTATGTACGTAAAGGATGACGAAAGCATCGGAGCTGAAAAAGGAATACAATGCATACGGTATGGAATAAAAAAAAACAAGCTTTATTGAACGCATAGTATCGTGACTCATGATTGTCTATCCAAGAGGAAGAACAACAAGAAGATGTTCCTTAATATGGGATATGCCCTCCCCTCACTGAATGGTTGCTTCGCACCGTCTCCGCATACACAGAACCAGCTAGTGCAACATTTCTTGCGGTAGGAGTGCCCGTTCCTCAATCAGCATCTGTTTGAGTTATTGGGTGTTCTCCGAAGGATGTAAGCGTGCTGCAATGCGTCTCCCCAAAGCATCCCACACATGTTCGATGGGATTTAACTCTGGGGAGTACGCTGGCCAATCCATTCGAGTGATATCTTCACTTTCCAGTAGCTCCTCAACAGCAAGAGTCCGATATGGCCGTGCATTGTCATCCATAAAAATTAAGTCTGGGCGAATGGCACCTCGGAACAGACGCACATGGGGCAGGAGTACCTCCTCAGAATAGCGATCACCGGTTACAGACAATCTGTCGAAAACGTGGAGCTCAGTTCGCCCGTTCAGCATAATGTCTCCCCAGACAAGAACTCCAGGACCACCGTTACGGTGTCTTTTCTTGATGTTACTGAGATAAAACCGGGTCCCGACCTCTCTCCAAATCAAAACGCATTGAGAATCGCTTCTGGTACTGAACCGACTCTCATCCGTAAAGAGGACACGACTCCATTGATCAGTTGTCCAGTTTTTGTGCTCTCTGTACCACTGTAAACGGTGGCCAACTTTCAACGGGAGGCAGGGTTCAGGATGGCGGGCGAATAGGCCTCCTTTGTGAAGGCGTCTGGCCACAGTAAACCGCGACACTTGTCGCCCCGTTGCTGTACAGAGTTGCTGAGCAATGGCGCTTGCTGCCTGCTGTCGGCCTCTTTTCGCCTGCAGGACGATATATCTGTCATCCTCTGCAGATGTCGTCCTCGGGCGGCCACCACCAACCTTTCTAACAGCTGTGCCTGTGGTTTGGAAAGCTTTCCAAGCGCACGAAACGACACTTTGGTTGATTCCGAACTCTGCAGTTAGCTGGAGGAAGGGCGTACTGGTGACAGTACGCCCTTCCTCCAGCTTTCCGATCATTCTTCCACGTGTGAAGTCGTCCAGGTGATTTCTTCTAGCCATATTTCACGAACTGACTCACTGGCAATTGCAGCGAATATGTCGAATTGCGTCTCCATCCTTCCTTTTATTCTACTGTTGAGCTGCGAGCGCCGACATCACGCGTTTTGTGTACGCTCACGTCGCCTTTGACGTTTCGTTCCTGATATTCGCATACGCATGTCGTTTCTTCTGACTTACGTGTTCATTGTACTGATCTCCAGACCTCCTTTTCTGCAATTTCATGGTTATCTGCTAAATTTTTACATTGTTGCTTAAGTTTTGCACACCAGTGTACGTTACGTTACTTTGCCATGAAATCTATTATATAGGAGGCCTGGCGGGCATTACTATTTTACAATACACAGACCTTTAATTTATCATTGACGCTGCCTGGCAAACTATATGATATATTCTTTACTTTTCAAATTAAAATTTTATCTAGCTTACTAACTCAGCGATTTAAAAACAGTGACCATGTATGTTTGATTTATTTTTTAAAATATCCCTAATATAATTTATAATGCATCTAATGCATATGAAATAGCTGTATTTAACTGTTAATTTTTATAAGCATTTCCATCATTATTTTAACTAACAAATACTGCTTCTAACATTTTATTATGTATTACGGTACCTAATGTGTAATAATTGCAATAATTGCTTGCTTGCCACCTTGCAATATTAAACTCTTTAGTTCGCTTCGGATTTCAGCATTATTATCTGCAAAGAAAGATGTCAAACTAATAGCATTCCTAACTGAGGTAATTTTATAATTACCTGATTTGTAATATAAACATTGTGCCATTATTGTAATTAATGAAAGGTGCTTCTAATAGGTGCCTGTCTTTATATGGATATTCTGTGTTACAAGTATATCCTGCATTTAGGTTTTACAATTTTTTTTTATTTTGTTTAGCTTAGCACTAATAGTTTTAAAAATATAGTCTTATCATTTCAAGTAATTATAAGATAAATATAACCATTGTTCATTAGTTTCAAACGGCTGTTCAGTTTTCCTGTATCTATCTCCAATAATATTTAGTTTTAAGTTTATTCTGTGTTATAAAAAACTTTGTAATATATGTTTTTTGTTAAGCATGTTCTTTGAAACTAGTACTTAAATTTTATTCATTAGGAATTTCCACTATGCAATGCTGTTTCCTCCTTATACAGCAGATTTACTTCTTATCCACTGCTTTGTGCCTGGTTACAGATTACACATTGTGTAATGATTTCTCTCAGATAGTAACGTAATGAGTATCGAAATATTCTCAGATATTTACATTTAGTAGACAGCTTAAATGATACATATAAGCACGTAATTAAAATTCTTACTTACTCTAACAGCATATAAAAGAAAATTTAATTACGGTGTAATAGTAAACGCAAATAATTGCAACTGCTGCAACCTCTACCATACATCTGAATTCTGTAATTGATTTTTTAAAAGTAAACGAATTTTAACGATTTTTTTTAAAGAAGAACTCTGCAAAATATTTAGACGATGTGAACAGTTATAAGGTATTTCTCCCGCCTTCTTCCCATGCCTTCGTGGTGTAGTGGTTAGCCTGCTAGGCGCGTATTCCAGAGGTCCGTGGTTCGAGTCCCGGCGAGAGCATTACTCATTTTTCATGTCTCCTGCTTCCGAAATAACCTAATGACTCTACAAGTAGCGCCCGAACTAAAAAGGTGGTGGATGATGATTCTCCACCACCAGGATTTGGCGATTGGGTGCCCGAAACCCCAGTCGCCCTTTAAAAGGGGGAGCAAAGAAGGTATTTCTTCTGCCTTCTTCGCATGCCTTCATGGTGTAGTGGTCAGCACGCTGGGGGCGTAATCCAGAGGTCCATGGTTCGAGTCCCGGCGAAGGTGTTGCTCATTTTTTATGTCTCCTGCTTCCGAAATAACCTAATGACTCTACGCAGTATATGTTTCAAGTATTTAAAAACTGAACAGCATAACATTAATTAAGAAAAATTAAAAGTACAAAACACATCATAAATAAAATGTAAGCATACCAGTCAGAAAAAGTTAATGATGTATTAAAAGATACCGAAAGAAAATTTTATTTAAATAAAATAGCAATTGAACTTAAAAAAATATATATCAAAAGAGATATCTTACTTATTGTATCATTATATAGTGAAATTTCATGAATACATTGAAAAGTAAAATAGTTAAATGTTGCGTTAATTGAGATTATTTTCTTAATTCATTATCTCGATTTGTGTAAAAGTGATTTATATGCTGAAAAATAGCAGGAAAGTATTCCAAATTCCTTAAAAATTTAAGTTTATATTTTTCGTGTTTCATACAAATATTAAAATTTCCTGTACAAAATACGCTAATAATCTACAATTGCTCGAACATAAAAATTTTAAAATAGAATTTCTGGTGAGTAACGCTATCCAGCAGGTGAGCAATAAAGCCATTCAACACTCATATTTGGACCTAGGTTCAAATCCAGGCGAACGGACTGGCTGCATTGGAGTTTTCGTGTTTTTTCACATGTACAACGTGAATGCAATCCAGTTTCCTTTAAATTTTCTCCACGAAAGCTTCCCTTAGGTAAATAGCCATCGTGTACTTTACCACATACGAATAACGTAACCCTTTTGGTAAGAAAAATTTGATGCATAAAAGTACGCGGTAAAACTTAATATCTTTGGCCGCCCAACCCTGATAGTAGTTAGCGACGGTTGCTGCTGTACCGAACGGCCTGGGCTCAAATTCCAGAGAAGGTATGGATATTTGTAAATGTATAGTGTCTGTGCGGCAAGGGGGCACTCTAAATATGCAGCGAGCCAAAAGTACTCCCGAGAGGTTGTTGGCAGAGAAAAAGGGGTGGGAAACCCTGGATCCGTTCCTCCTCCATCAAAACTGGGGACGGACCTGAGCAAAGCCGTCCTGTTCCCTGTATAGCGCTCAAGGCTCTTGCCAACGATAGACGCAATCTTGCATTCCTCTTAAGTTAATCTCTTAGGTACATACATATCTCTTAGGTTAATCGAAACAAAACACTATTTTATTGATTCTTTGCATGATGAATTTCGTTGGCTTGTTCCGATGTTACTGTCAGATAAATAAGATAAATCACAACAACAACACTTAATATCTTTTCTGTTATAGAACAACACTAGCCAAACAATTTTCTCTAGAAAGATGTAAGAGCCAACTTTATATTTCTAGTGAGAAAGCGTACTTTTATCATCAGCTCATTACGATAGCGATAAAACTTCGCTAAAACTTAAGAAACATATCTCTTAGGTTAGTCGAAACAAAACATTTTTTTTATTGACTCTTAAAACCTTTTATTGACGATACGTACATTAAAAATAAGAAAACTCTTATAAGGAATGAGAACAACACATTTCATTTAAGAGTGGCCAAAAGGTAAAGTTCATGCATGGCATTTGTATTGTCTGTCTCACATTGCATGTATTTGTATTGTCTGTCTCACATTGCATGTATTTGTATTGTCTGTCTCACATTGCATGTATTTGTATTGTCTGTCTCACATTGCATGTATTTGTATTGTCTGTCTCACATTGCATGTATTTGTATTGTCTGTTAAAAACTGCTTGATGGATGCTGTCCTATAACGAAAAGTTCCAAAGCTTTTTCTATTAAATATTTTGGCTTCAATTTGGTTTCGAAACGTATAATTCAGTAGTCATTCCCTCAACTTTTTGAAAGGAGGTAAATTTTTTCGATGTCATCTTCAGCTGATACGAAGGCCCCTACAGTGATTTGAAAGGAAGAAAAGAACTTTTCGTGCAACTGGTTTTGATGGGGTAGAATTTTGCTCATGCAAGCTGATAACTTTTTTACCTTTTTTCTGCATTTGGACGGCACTGAAGAGAAGCATAGGACTACCAATTAGCAATTTATTTATTATTCGGCTAAGTATACAAACAAATTACTGTCTTGAAACCTTTTTCTTCTTCTTAATTACTTAGAATGCTTTAAAAGCTTAATTGATACATTTTTACTGTTAATGTATTCAAAATCGGTTCCGTTAACAGGAAAACGTTGTTTAACCCGATTAGTTAATCAGTTGGTTGATAAGCATTTAATAAAATCGCATTAAACCTCGCAGATAGATAACCCTAGAGTACTTTGCCAAAATCAAATAAACCAAAATTAAATTTATACAAATGAGCAATAGAAATAATTATCGTCTTCTTTGAGTTACCATAAATCTGGAGGGGGGAAGCTAGCTATATTTAGAGGATGTTTTTGATTTATTTGATTACGGCAAAACTCGCTGAGGCTATCTACTTAAGAGAAAGGATACCCTTTTGAAGCAATTTTTAAAGGAAACTGGCTTATATCTACGTTACACATGGGGAAACCATATAAACGCCGATATAGCCAATCCGTTCGTGTGGAATCGGATGGAATCGAACCTAGCTTGAACTAGCAGCTTTCAGCTTCTTTATCGCTGGGAACCTGCTGTATTAGAAGGAAGAAACTATCAAAATTAATAGTTCATTGCTAGAATAGCTTCATTGCTAGAATTTTTATTTAATATATAGCATTTTATTAAACCCAATTTTAAGAACAACAATTAAAAATGTTAAAATATTTGAACTGTACTGTATAGTTTTCAGCTTGTCGCACAATATGCAGTTATTTGATCTTTTTAATGGTCTTTGACGATTCGTTCCATACTAAGATCACACTAGGAAATGTTTGCTTGATAGACAAGCAAACATTTCCTAGTGTGACTGAAAAGCTGTTTAGATTAATTTGCAGTTTAGTTTATTTTGTCTGTAGACCATTTTTAGGCTGGATACTACGTAAAAGAATTTAAATGGCATTTTTTTAACATAGCGAAAAGGAGCTTTAAATTTCCTTCTTTGACATTTTTACTGAAATTTTTCTCGATCGTACGGTGAAACAAATGCGGTTTATTAAACCTGATATCACATTTGCTACTTTTTACTTACAAAATGTGCTACTTACATACCTAAAACTAAACAATACAATATAAGCAGAATTTTTTTAAGTGTATTTTTGTGATTTTTTTTACCGGGGGAGGGAGAGGATGAAAGTGCTTTCTTTCTCGATGTTCTCTGAAAAAAAGGGGGGAAGGAGAGGGTTTGCATAGTCTTTGCTTTCATCTGTAAAAAAAAGTTAATAAATTTAAGAATTAGTTTCTTAGAGCAGGGAAAATATGTCACTTCGCACTTCCGCATTTAAAAATTTTTATAGCATATCATATAAAAATTTACTCTGCACTATCAAATGGAACAAATTTTATTTTCACGAATAACGAAAATTCGAGTGGAACTCCGAATCCTTCACATATGCATATGTTATTACTTTCATGGAGCTAACAACGATTAACAAAGATTAAATTAAACAAACCATTTACTTTAAAATTTCATAAAACTAATGCATTTTTATGTACCATTTCATATGTGTACATACATATACAATCATGCTGAAATAATAAATAAATCAAGTAAGTTCTGTTGAATTTTAATTTGGGGTGGCGTTGAGAGTATTGGCTTAGTGCAAAACTTGGTTTCTTACCAAAAATAGCTTACGTGCTGTAAGTTAAACATAAACTTTAAATAGGTGCTTTCCCTGAGTTTTACAATACCGATGAATAGGATATGTCAACCTATGACATGTGAGGCATAAACATAACATGTAGAAGATGAGAGTTGGATGATGGGTGATTAACTTGACTAGTATGTCGTCAGGTACTTGGCTGCAACAGTTCCCTACCGTACCTCATATGAAATGCTGCCTAGGATATTCGGCTAGATTCATATTTCCAGTGTAATCTTCGACAGATCCTTTCCATGTCAAGATTCCTTACATTTGATCGTCGTATCACTCTGAAGAGAAGAGAATAACGGCTACTGGCCACGTCAATAATCATGAAGTCGGAAGCACGCACAGTCTTCTCACTCACACATAGACACCTTCTTGTCTTCTACCGCGGGCCTATATAAGTTTGAATTTTACGCGTCTTCAGCGGAGCCATAAGGGAGAAATGTAAATTTCCCAACAAGTTCAAATCAAACAATGATCTAAACAAAGAGCTAAACTCTGCAATAGATTTAATGGCATTAGTACAATCAAAGAAATTATAACATATACGGAACAGCCAGAACTTTGTATTTCAAAGTAAAAAGATCGTCATACATTGAAATGTATGAGGAAAGAGAAAGAATAAACAAACAAACAAAAAATTAAAAATAAATAAAACGAGGCGCTACATATCTCGCAACACCTTTTCGAGGGTTGTTGCCATGAGATAATGTAAAAGAACGACTATGTTTCTAAGTTTCTAAATTACACAGTGAACAATTTAGTATAGCTTTAATTTAAAAGCAACAAATTTGTATAATTTAACAAACGAAGTAGCAAATGTTTTGCAGAGTCATTAGGTATTTTTGAAGCAGGAGAGATGAAAAATAGCAATGTTCTCGCCAGGACTCGAACAACGTACCTCTCGAATACGCGCCTAGTGTGCTGACTACTACAACACGAAGGCATGTGAAGAAGGCAGGAAAAACACCTTATAAGCGGAACACTGGTATTTCGATCCAGGTTCGAATTCGGGAGGAAGGGCTGTTTGCATGGGTATTTTCATGTACTTCTCCATTTGTAATGTAAATATGAAACAGCTTTTTGGGAAAGAAAAGAAATTTCTTGAAAATATGTCATACCACGTTAAAAAGAACTTTAAGGAATACGTTATAGTTTCATTAATGTAATCTAATAACTACATGACTAAAAAGAAACATGTTGTTTAATTCTGACTAAATACGAAAATCATAATGACTAATAATCAGGCAAATGCGACCAAAATCGCAAAGCAAAATCCGATCAAAAGTGAAAAAATAAATAAATAAACAAATTTATTTTCAGCAGAAATAAATGCACTACTGGCCATTCAAAATGCTACACCGTAAGGAACGTAAGTAACTTGACTAAAATTACAGCCAAGCTTAATTTGAAGAATACGATAAAATCAGTGTTTCGTATAGTCTCCCATAATTGACAATAATTGCTGCGGAACGTTTCACCATTATAAGAAAGATGCTTTGGATGTGTGCTTGGTGTATATCAGTCTATGCTCTTTCCAATGTTGTCGAAATATTGTCATGTTTGAAATGGTGTATCCACGACTTACGATTCTTGTCATGCTAGTCTACTCATTTGCCGAATATCGACCAGATGAGTAGGATGATACAGTGATCATATGTAGATTCCTGACACTAAGTTCCCCTTGAGAAGACTGAATGGAGCCAAACCCCCGAAGATCATCTTAAGTACATCTAACACGTACCGAAGGGCCACAGCCAGGGAAGGCGACAAGACAGTACCAGATAGTGCATGACGACCCTGATCCTACCATTGCCAGCGATGTTCTAATCTTGTGAAGACTGATTTTATACACCTGATGCCGAGGCTGCCTAGATACAGATCCTAACCAAGAAGCAAGAATTCTCTCCGTCGATCCCCGAAGGGGCAAATCAGGCAAGATAGAAGTGCCAGCTGGTGGGCAACGAAGAACAGCTGAATGTTGTGTACCACATACGGTTCCGCATTATCCTATTTCTTGAAGCTTAGCCACGTGGAAGCCTTGAAGATTAACGGAAGGACAACAAGCTGCTTTCTAGAATCATTAAGTTTTTTGATGCTGAAGACGTGAAAAAGCAGCAATGTTCTAGCCGAGACTCGAAGCTGGACCTCTCGAATACGCGCCGAGTGTGCTACCGTTACACGACGAAAACATGCAGAAAGGAGGGAGAAAATTCCTTATAGCATAACTTCAAATATGTAGCAGTAACTGTTGAGTGCACTGGCAGCGTGTGTCAGGTGGGAGAGGGAGTAAAATACAGTTCGTGATAATCTGTGCAAATATTTTCAGTTTGAACTGTTTGATTACTAATTGTATTAGGTATCATATATATATATATTGTAAATATTACAGTGCCATTGTGGTTGGTAATGTTAGTATAATAGTTTAACTATTGCCCTAGCACTCCAAATTCTATTCAAATATAGCAATGGCATTCTAATATTTTAAAAAATAAATAAATAAATAAAATAGTTAGTCAATTATTAGTTACAATTATTAGTGAAGTAATTAGAATTTAAAATATTTTTGAAAATTATCATTTATATCTCAAAGAATTTAAAATACTGTATAACACTCTCACACATAATAAAATTCCTTACAGTTTTATGAAAAACAACGCACCAAATTACACCAGTTTAATTATTATTCATCAAACTGTTAAAATTCTAATAGCTTATATTTCTAGAGACATTTAAAATTTTTAGAGCAGGAAACATGACAAAGCAACTTGCCGTCGCCAGGATTCGACCTTGAGATCTTCCGCTTTCTAGATAGAGGTAATACATATACGCACAAATATTAATATATATTTAATAAAAAATTTAATAATTTTATGTTGTGGATATATGCGGGCATACATATGTGTGTATGTGAATATGTTCAATAATAAAGAAAAGTAAATAAAAGGAATAAAAAACGCGTAAGGCACCAATACATTTTGGCTATACTAACTGCATTTTGCAGATCGACTACTAAAGTTTATACGAAGAAAATAAAATGGACTGATCAGATATGCACACTGTATATAGAATGTAAACAAAATATACGTCAAGCAGTCTCAACTTACACATTTGACGTACATAGTGCTTACATTCTATACCCATTCGGCATATTCGATTATTTTATTTCCGTCATATCCCATTAGGTATCTAAAAATGTAATCAGTGTACTTAATATAAAACTTTGTAATCGCCTCAAAAATCTCCTTTTTAATTTGGCTATTATCCTTTTCCATTCTAAAGATAGTAAAATACCTACATTGAATCTTTCTGAAGCGCGTCATTTCAATATTAGACCCTTTATGATTCTTATACAATACAAATGACCTGCATATTAAAATAACGGAAAAGAGGGAATAAAATGTTTTCCTGCGATTATTATTAAGCGAAAAAAAAATTGCAGATCACTAGTAAGAAAAGCATACTGTATTTCGTCACTGGGAAAAAAGAACTGAACTATTCCTAATGTAACACCATATTTTTCCAAGAAAACATGTTACCTGCAGAATCATTTATTGTAATATTATAAATATGTGAAAATTACGTTTATAATTATGGAACAATTGTCACATCTCTTACTCCAACTTAGCTAATATATGTTCAATAATGCTAAACAAAAATAAAGAAATATTTCAAATGGCTTGATACTTCCGTCTTTATACACCAGTTCCATCATCATCATCATCACCATTCATTTACACCACTGAACTTTGTTATGTATATATATATATATATATATATATGCATAACAAAGCTATATATAGCTAGGAATAGAACTGGACAGAATTAAAAATTTTTGTAAATAACAAATTTTTTAGCTTGCACTACATTTAATAATTTCATTTTCTGCTTAAACAACAAGCTGTGCAGTACGCTGCGAAATTAGTTAATTAATCAAGCAATAATAATAAATAAAAATTAAATTATGAGAAGTGTGCTAAAAACACATATCAAAATCAAAACAAAAACATAAACCTATCAAAAATTTAAACGAAACAATTCAATAAAATTAATATAAAATGTCAAAAGTTGTTGAAAATTCCTTGCTTTTTTCCAGGGAGGAGGCCAAGTATTTTCAACGGAGTTAGGTTTCTGTATTACATCTAGCATGTGATTGTTAATGCTGGAAACATTTCAGAAAATAAAAAGAAAATGCCAGTTAAGATAAATTAAAATAAAAAGCCAATTAGTATAACTAAAGTATAATAAAGTAAATTTTTAAAAACTTTTATAAATTAAATTAATCATCAAGATGTAACATGTTCTGATGGAACCCCAAAATAAAAATTATCAACATTTTAAAAAGATAAAAAATAATTTTAAAAAATGACTGAAAAGTTAACTGATAAAACTATTAATAAATTTTTGAGTAAGAAACCAGAATAACTATTGGGTAAATCGAAAGCAATGAGCTAAAAAATAAAAATAAAAATATTACAGAAAGAATTACCATTGAATAAGGCAGCAATATGCTAAATAAGTTAGTTTTATCTTTAAACATGTTCTTTTCGCGGTTTTCTTTAGGTGTGATGTAAATCAAAAAGAGTTTCCTTGAGAAAGTCCTCCGAGAAGGCCTTGCTTCTAAGCCAGGCAGCTCTCGAACGCTTCACTATAAAACGTAACCCAACTATCTGTCTAAGAAAATCGATATATAGACGTCATTTTGTGTAAAGAAAGAACTGTACTTGCTCCGAATTCTTTGAAATTTCGTTCTTTGATTAAGTAGTTTTTAGTAATCGTCACACTCATTCAAATTTTTGCGCATCAGGAGGTCAGTAACTCATAAGCTATGCATGTTTCCGTTTTTTTATCTATTTATTGTTCTGAAATCCAATGTTTTAAGAGTTTTCTTCTGTTTTCTTCAATGGTATTTATTATACATTTATACCATAATGTAAAAGACCACTATCTTCTTCGAGCTTGCATTTCTACATATCCCAAAAAGAAAAAGAAAACTCTTAATCACGCGCAGAATAACGCAAAACCATCTCATACTAAACATCCCGAAAAATTATATACCATCTTTCATGAAGATCTATATCTTCTAAAACCTTCTGGAAAAGTGTATTTAGGATTAACTAATTGTTATGCTATTTGAGGTTAAGAGCCAGTGAATAAGACGGCTCAGTCTGGTGATGTCTCTCTTTTGTTAAGTAACAAAAAGAACGTTAAGAAGCTTGAAATATAATTTGAGAGAAAAAGTCCAAATGTATTAACCGCAGGTTTTATTCCTTTAAATATTGATCCTAATATGTGCTTTAGATTACGAAGCATTTCGAAATATAATAAATATTTTAATGAAATCTAAACTCAACGCTATGCATGGGAAGGATCTGTGAATATAAAATTTAACATTTTGAATGTTCCTCGCAGCGCAAACTTTCCAGTTAGCAAAATGTTCACTGCCATTTGATAAGTTAAATACTAAAAGTTTCTTAGCATCTATTGGAGCAGGCGAATTTGTTGATTCACATCACTTCTATGATCAGTCGAATTAAATTTTTTGACCAAATTTAGGGATGAGGTACAAAAGAAAGCTGACGAGTATTTTACTAACAGAAATTTTTCAGGACATTATAAAAACGAATTTTGTTTTAACTCGACTCAATTGCGTCAATTGTCTTTAACACTTCTACGGTACTTAAAGTGACTCTCTGCCATGGAATAAATCATAGCATAATTATTTGAAGCAAAATGTATGAAGGATTGAAATTAATACTGTTAGGATTAACGGTACATAAATTAAATAACAAGGGGAAATTAAATAGTAGCACGAAACTTTTGAGCTAATTTAACATTTCTAATTGTTTCGCTTTGTTTTAAATCGGAAATTGTGGAATGTACGAAAAGTGTTCCTAGTATTTTCCCATTCGTATTTGAATTTGCACCACTGATAAGTAAAATTTAGACTTTCGTATCTCCGCAAATGAATCATTCAGTCACGAATTAAAGGAAGATTTCTATAGTCGGCTATTATAAATTTTCTATACCATGAAAGTAAACTAAAGTATCCAATAAATCTTAAGAAGAATGTTAGTTTTTCTGTCGCATTTAAAACAAATGTGGTATTTCGTGTACAATTTGATGTTGTGGATCACATTTCTTCATATTCCAGGGGTACACAAACTGTTTGACAGACGTCACAGTCTGAATTGTTCTTACGAAAGTTTATTCGCTTAAAGAGTGGGAAGACAAGTGGGAAACGCTGAAAAGAAATCAACTTTTGATCAGGAGCGAAACCGTACGGAACGCTTAGAAGGGAATTTTTCATTTTATCTAAAGCTGTAGATGGAAACCACTGCTAGTAGAAGGATGACCCAGAGGAGGGTGCGCGTAATGTCCACCTCATAATTGATAAAGGAAAGAAGTGGGGGAGCTAATGCGGAAATGCCGTGCAGCAAAAATACGCTTTTTTCCCCCCTTTTTTTAAGAGCATTTTGTTACGTACGTCAACGCCTTACCGTGTGCTCGATTTGTGAAAGAACCAAGCCCCTTTCGTCCCCACTAGTGATTAATAGCAGACTTTTCCCTCATAAAGCTCACGAAATTCTTTTGTTAAAGGTTTTACGAAGTTGTTCTCAATAACTTCTAAATAAAAGATATCACTCGACCTTCTGAGACGCTGAGAAATGAATATTTAACAGCCTTTTTTTTATTATTTTCTTTGAATTACCATTAAAAAACTAAACGGCCTGCATTTAAGGGTAATTTTGACAGCCCCCCTTGGGATTTCCCCCCTTTTATAACTTTATTTATAGATTTGAATTAACTCGTGCTAAAGCGATTTTAGCACGAAATGGAAAGTTTATAAAAGATGGAAACACAAAGCACGTGAATTTATAAAACTTAGATACTTCTTTGAATTTTCAGTTTAATTGAGTACAAAATAAAATAAAATTAACACTCACTGAAGCTTTTAACTTTAACGTAAATCTTTCAAGGGATTTACTTCAAAATATCTGCAATATTATTTCAATTTTTTAAGCATTTAAAAGATCAGTATGATTTCTTAGCCTTTTTAGCCTTAAACATTTATCCTTAAGAATCAATTAAAGCTAATCTTGATCACGATAGCTGATATTTATAATTATAATTTTAAGATTTTAGAGACAAGCTCTCCGTAAAATATTCTGTAGCTTATGTGCCAATTCTCATAACTTTATGAATATTTTAGACAAAGAAGGGATAGCTATTTCATAAAAATGCAAAGTTGATTTCCATCATCTGAATTCAGTTGAAGTTTGTAAACTATGAAATCACCTAATTGTAAAATTGGGATTTACACTCATGTCCATAAATTAAGGATAATTCGGAGTCACGCTGAAATCCAACTCTAAAATAAATATATCACCTGTAAAATCACTACAGACATCTTCAAGAATCATATGCAAATTTCAGGAAGTAACCAGATGACACCGATGGTACGTCACAATGAAGAGAGTGTAAGAGAGTGATATAGTATAAGGATTACAGACGAAGAAGTAAAATTGTTCGCAGGCGCTTTATAAGCATTTAAGTGCAATAACCGAATAGTTATGACACAAAGGACGCATTTGGATGATTTTCTACGTGGTAGAATTATCGGCCGTCTGGAATGTGGGCGTACCCAACTGGAAGTATCAGACGAACTTGGAATTGCCCAGAGTGTCATCTCCAGGCTTTGGCAACGATTCCAAGATGATGGTAAAGTGAATAGACGTTACCGCACAGGTCGCCCCAGAGTTACAACGCCGAATGAGGACCGGTATTTGGCAGTTACTGCCAAAAGAAGCAGGCGGAGCACAGCCTCAGACCTGTCTCGTCAGCTCTCTTTAGCCACTGGTACGACAATTTCAAGGCAGACCGTGTACAGACGCTTAGGGCAGATTGGTTTATATGCTCGTAGACCTGTCAGATGAGTTCCACTTACTGCAACTCACTGTTGCCTGCGGTTAGCCTGGAGTAGAGAGAATGCATTGTGGACACAGCAACAGTGGGCTTGTGTGAGGTTTTCCGACGAGTCCAGGTTTAGCTTGAAGTCTGATTCTCGCCGGACTTTCATATGGAGAGCTCCAGGTACCAGTTACCACCAAGAAAACATCATTGAACGACACCGTTACGGTGGTGCAGGAGTGCTCGTTTGGGGTGGAATTATTCTGGGTTCCAGAGCTGACCTGCACGTTCAAATTGGAACCATGACAAACCAAATCTATCGGAACGTCATTCTGGAACAACATGTACGTTTGTTTCGGGGCGCCATGGGCGCACAATCGTAAGCGAATTCCTTCAGTCGGAGGATATCACCCGTATGGACTGGCCAGCATTTTCACCGGACTTGAACCCAGTAGAGCACGTGTGGGACATGCTTGGCCGACGAGTTGCAGCCCGTCAACCTCCTCCTACATGTCTACCGGAACTTCGGAGAGGATTGCTTTTTGAGTGGTGTAATATCCCCGAAGATCAGATCTATAATTTGATACTCAGCATGCCTAGACGTTGTACGGACTGTATTGCATCGTCTGGGAGACATACAATGTATTAACAATCATACCAACCATTTAATATTGGTTTTTTGTAAATAGGTTTTTTTGTAATTTGCTCCTGGGAGAAAAAATCGCTAATTTTTTTAATAATATCAAACATATAGCACTTTTTTGGCTCTGTACCTTTTTTTTTTAATAAATAAGCTTTACAAATAAGTCAAATTTCTTTTGCTTCTAACTCTTCCTTTGCCTGATTTTGCATTATCATTAATTTATGGACATGAGTGTAGTTCAGTGTATACTGAAAACTTTACATCATCATTCCTATCACCAAATTCCTGCCCCTTTCCCAAGAACTGCACGTCCCGGGCAGTACAATCCTTGGACAGGAAGCCAAGCTTACAACTAAGGCATCAATGCAATAATAAACATTACATTACAATAACATTATAAATAATAATTGCAATAAGTAACTTTCAGCAAACCATGTACTATCAATCACCAAATACAAATCAAGTACTATCAAATATTAAATACAATCAAATACTATCAGATACTAAATACAATTCAAATACCATTAAATACTAAATACAAATACCATCAAATACTAAATACGAATACTATCAAATACTAAGTACAAAATACTAACTACAAATCAAATACTAAATACAAAAAAGATCATGGTCTTATGAATAGTATTCACATTACTATTTGCAATCATATACACTACGTACTACGGCCATAGTAAGGAGCTAACCTGTCGTAATTGGACGGCTTTAGGCATAGAGTTCGATGACTTACAGATCCGAGCCACGACGTCATTCAGCCTCTTTAGGACTGTGTACGGACCATCCCAAGGTGACTGTAGTTTCGGACAGAGTCTATTCCGTCGAGTCGGATTCCACAACCACACCTTGTCTCCTTCGTTGAAACGATGGCCAGTAGCTCTCTATCGTAGCGGGTCTTCATCTTCTCCATCGCCAAGTTGACTCGCTCTCGTGCAGAAAGGTCACTTCACACCGGGCCTGGACATCTCGGATGTATTCCTCAGGCGCATCTGCAGGGCGGTCCAAACAAGAGATCACAAGGCAGATGAAGATCACGACCGATGAGCATCTGGTATGGAGAATTGCTGGTAGTCTTGGGGTTCTCTTCGACCCTAGTATGATTTCGGCAGCTTTCTGACCAGGGTCTTTCAGACCAGACGTCGGCGTTTCCAGCTGAGGATTCATTCTGATGATCGATAGTCATGTCCACAGATGCTGAAATCACTTTGTTGATTTTGAAGTCTAAGGAAAAATTGTATTTCCTTAAAAAGTCTAGTTCTAGTATGCAAGGATCTGTAATATCCAACACATATGCTGTGTGATAGTAGGTGACACTTGCAAAGGTAATGTCCACGTTCAACTTTCCCTCTATGTCGATTTTCTCACCGGACACAGTCTGGAGGGTAATACTGGATGGCATCCAAATCAGCTTGTCCTTAAATTGTTGAGCTAAATCTTTACGAATGATTGCAACATTAGCTCCTGTATTAATGATCATATTGCAAGGAAATCCATCGATATGCCCATTAATGGATAATCGATTACTGTTGCCATTCACTGCAGAAATCTTCAGCGCTTTAAAACAGGGTTTTTCACTATCGTTTAATCTCCGCTCCGCGTTATGACCATCAAATTGCTTCCTGCGTGGTTGCTGGGAAATGATCTTATTTCTCGTACTTCGGGGAGTTCTGCAGTTCCTTCGCACGTGGCCTTCAGCTTCGCAGTTCCAGCACTTCCGTTTCTTGTCACTCGTTTTCCCTCTCATGGCATTTAACTGTCTGTTTACATCGTCCGTCTTATTTTCCGAGCTCTGTAATATTCGGCAGTTCCTTCGCATGTGCCCCAAAGTACTGCAGTTCCAACACTTTACTGTCGGTTTCTTATCACTAGTATACTGCCTCAAGGTATTGACTTGTCTAGATAAATCATCTAAACGAGCCATCAACTGATCCACTAGCTCGTGGACTCGCACAGCTCTGACTGGTGATCTTTACGAGTTGCTTGCTGAGCTGCCTCGAATTTCATGGCCTACACTAGAGCGCTTTTCAAGTCCTTGACATCTGCCATTCGCAGAGCTTTCTGTATTTCAGGATCCCGGATGCCATCGATAAAGTACTGCAGGGACAGGATTTCCCTTGTTTCTGTCGGGCACTCCAAAAAGACGAGGTGGGACAGCCTTTCAACATCCGTGGCGAGCTCCTGGAGTGTTTCCGTAGGCTTCTGTTGACTGGATTTTAACTGAAGCCTGCTGTAATCGTTTAAACATTTCTCTCCAAAACGCAGGACAGAGCTTCGAAGTCTAATCTCTGGTTTTCGGGAAGAGCTGCAGGATATCCACTGCGTCTGTTCTCAGAGAAGTAGCGAGATGACAGGCCTTAGCTTGGGAATCCCATCCATTCGCATCCGCCACTATAGAAAACTGTGTCTTATATACTTGCCAAGAGGTCTTCCCATCATATGTGGATAACTTCAGGGAGGAACGAAAAGGCGCGGATAAAAATTTAAATCCTTCAGAATTGCTTCCTGCTGTCGCTACGAATTTCTTTAAAGCATCAACTTCCTTGGCGACCGAAGAAACCCTGTCATCAATTTGTTGTTGAACAGCACAAGCTGTTCCTTCGATTTCTTCTTTGACAGAAGAAACTGTAACATATTTGTTGTTCCACGGTCGAAACTCTTCTTGAATTTCTCCAACTTTGTGTTCAACTGTATCTATTCTTCCTTCCATAGCCTCGAACTTGTTTTCTATCATACATGCTATTTCTCTTTTCATTTCTTCTTGACCTAATCACGTTTCTTGTTTAACAGATTCTTCCATCTTTTCTTAAAGGGCTCTCATCTCTTCTTTTACAGAATCTTGACCAGCTTTCATCTCATCTTTAATGGAATCTTGGCCAGCTTTAATTTCTTCTTTAAATGCATCAAAGGCTGCCATAAATTGCCTTAATTGTTCTTCCGTCGCTCGTGTAATTGATATTCAAAATCCCAATTCCTGATACCAAATATTGTTGCACGCGTACGGGTTGGTTATGGATTGAACGCACAAGTCGTTAAAACGTTGACAAAAATTTATTCTTTATGCAAGAAATAAATCAAAATGCTGAAATATTTCTTCAGAGATATTCGCACAATATCACAATATCTCAAACGTTTAGCAAAACTCAATTCAAAAACAAAGAAAATAATTCTATCTCACAGCGAAATCGCTATAATCAATAAGAGCATTAAGTAAACAAACAGTTCGCTTAAAACAGTTAAAACTACAACTGAGATGAGGTGTTTTAGTTCCTCGTTTTTAAGCTTTTTAACTGCTTACTAGAATATTCTGGTAAAACCTCGATTTGTCTCAATATTTGTCGATGGCAACAGTAATTACGAGATATTTATTTATTAAATATTAAACGCATGCGCTCTTGCGTTTTTACTTTTCCGACGTAGTTAAAGCGTCTGCGTTGTACGGGAAAATACAGCAATTTTAATTACAATTCTAAATAAAGATCCTAATAAATATGAAATCTGTAACAATATTTGCTTTTTTTCACTTTCTTTAGGGCATTTTACGATATTACTATCGGCCTGATTAAGTTAATCTAGGGCTTTATATATGGCGTTCATTCTGAGGCTCCGCATACTCACTTTCTCTATTTTTATTACAGAAAAACTAGGTTATGAGGGTACATTAAAGGACCCCTTAAAACCCAAAGGGTTCGACCCGGGCAATGAGGGTCTATGTGAAAATCAGGCCCTGTCTACCTCAAGACATGCATTAAATCAATATAAAACCGCTAAATTAATATCTGTCTGAGAAACATGAAAAGAAAAAAAAATCAAAATTCATTTTATTGAAATCATATATGAAGTCACTTAAATTTTCCATTTAAATATCAATATTTTAGTTACTCCATGTGAAAATTTACTTATAGATATTTGATTTATTTAATAAGCTAATTATATACATTCTTACAAGAAAACCACTATTACTTAATTTAGCATATTTTTCTAAATTACTCAACTCAAATCTATCGCTGATGAACGCTATAATTTTTCCTTTGGGAAAAGTAATCATTTTTCAAAAGCAGTCATTCTTCCTTACAATTACAGGTTGTAATATTTTTGACATAAGGGTGCCTGCTACTGAGTTCTTATTTTATTTTTATTTATTGACGCTGCTGGAAATATTCTTTTAGTTGGTGCTGACGAATAAAGGAGGCACAGTAGAGCTTAACTACTGTTGTTACAAATACAAACATTCGATCTCTTACAAGACATTTTTAAAATTATTTTATTTTAAATTACCATGAATTCTTGACATTTTTCAGTACTTCTACAATTTTCGATAAACATCACTCTAAGAAGATCTTAGCAGATATTTCGGCAGTAAGATTTAGAAACTTCAAAACAAATGGCATTATAATGTAAAAGGAGAGCACATTTCAGAATTCAATTAATATGAGGTCTATGAAATTTACAAGCTTGAAATCTTGGTTAATAATTCGACAGAGATGGATCCTTAAATACCTTAATGCCCCTTCCTAGAACTCAACTGCAATCTAAATTTCTTTCAGAAAAGCTACCACTGCTTTCCCTAGATTTATATTTTCTTTGTTTAAAAACTGAACATCGTTGGCTGAATTTATCTTTTCAGCTGGCGTTATCATCTGGTGTTAAGATTTCATTATCATTTTTATTTTTACCTATTAATGAAATTAAAAAAATAATAGTAATATTCGTTTAAAAATTAAAACACTAAGAATTGATCAAATTACTAGATCTAGTAAGAAAGTATTAAAAAAGGTCAGCTTGGGCGCGATGTTGACGGTCATCAGCTACGGGATCCACAAGTACTGATACCTGCCCGCTCTCAAAATTATAGAATCATTTGTGAATAGCCTTCCTGCCTTAAAGCAGCATTCCCGTTCACTTTTAATTGGCTTTTAACTTTTTTTCTAAAACCAATTTGTCCAGAATGATGTCCTCTGTTTGTTTGCACTAAAACTCAGCACAAACAACGTTTGGTTAACTGAAAGATCTCCAGCAATACGCACTTTAATTGCTAGTTGCTAGTAACCACTGTTTTTTTCTTTTCTATTTCTGGGATTATCAAATATATTTCAGAATATATAAAACATATACTAACATATATACTTGTTATTAATCACCAAATACACATTATATATACAAAATATACAAATTATTCTAAGTACATTATATACATACATACATACATATATATATATATGCTTTAAAAATTTACTCGCTTGTAAGACTTTTATTTCTTATTTTAGAAAAACATAATTTACGTTAACATAATCTATGCCTCACTTGATAGGCAGAAGATCAAAGTTAGCTCAATCAGATATATTGCACGTGCACTTTCCGTAAGTCGATAAGTATCAGAGTCATAATCAGCACTTTCCTATGCCCTTTTATCTGTCCAGAAGCTGTAGAATACATAGCTTCGGCATCCCGCCGCTGAAGTAGCGGGGAAATTTAGCAAGCATATTGTATCTTGGACAAAACTTTTGTTATGTTATGTTATGTTATGTTATGTAGAAGTGAGGGGGCCACCTAATATTTACCCTAAGTGAGTAGGTATTAGCCCCACACACTAACTAGAAAACAAACAACATTCTGGCATCATTCTTCGAGTGGAGATGGGAATTGTGACGCGAGCGAGCGCAAGTACTGCCACCGGCCGCGGCATCAACGGTACTCCTACCTTTCAGCATTAAATTTGCTCAAGTAAAAGGTGATATACATATTTTTATTATATATACATTACATGATATACATATTTGTGCAGGTGCATATTTTAAGATGTTATCAATTGTGAGTACAGGCAACATATTTCAGGATATTATAAAAACATGCGTGATGTTCCCACGTTACAAATCATTTTGGCAGACATGATCTGTTTATTTTCAGAATTAATTAAGAAGTATAAAATTGTTTACAGAGCTTACATTTAAGTACTGTTGAAAAGTTGTGCTGAGACTTTAACAGCTCAATTTTGACGATTTGACGATTTTGACGATATAATTTTGGACTAACCTTGAGGAAACGAAAACTAAATGCCAAATCTGAGGGAATAGGAAGCTAAAAGCCCAACATACGTCTATTCTTCACATTTTTAGTGGACTAGCGTTTAAGAAAAATTGTGTTCAAATAAACCATAAAACTTAATTGAACACAAAGGCAGGCATAACATTTCTTTAACCTGTCAAATGATGGTCTGACGCATTTTTTTATTGCAAGAAATAATAGTTTGTATTTCAATAAATTTAGCTCTTTCTTTTTTAAACATATTTAAAAACTCTTATTTCTAACATAACGTATATGACATATTATGCACTGAAACAGTAAAATTTATTAATAATATTTGTTACGGATAATATTTATTACAGAATACCAACGCTATTCGATCAATTTTTCACTTTAGAAAAAGTGTAACTTTAATTTTATTTAATACTTTCGAGTATTCCATTTCATACCGTGGTATTGAATTATTTGATTCCTATTTTAATTTTGATTCATACCGTAGTATTGAATTATTTATTGATTTGATTATTAAGTCATTCCATAATTTTAACTTTCCACGCTTTTATTAGTTTACTTCAGATCATAAAACCGCTTATATTGGTTTACTTTCACTCAGATTGTAATGTTTTTAAGGTAACCTTTCACTCAGTTTGTAACTCAGATTGTAATGTTTTAATGTTGTAATTACATTTATCGTAAAACCTTTCCCCAAAACAGTTAATAACAAAACATTTTATAAATTTTCTAAAAAATAAAAGTTTTTATAAATAGTAACACTAAAATTTTCCAAAATGTATTTACAATATGGTTAATTTTACCATTATTGCAATACTTAAAGTTTCTAGAAACATTGAATTTTGTTGACATCTATGAAAGACATGCTAATAAGTCTTGAAGTTATTGACCTATGATCTTAAGATTTCTTATTTTTACCGTAATTTATACTGATTTTAGTTCAGTAGTTGAATTTTCTACTAAGCCCTATTATTAGATTCCCTCCAGCTTAAGAGCAAGCTCCAGCTTTGTAGAGTAATTGGGTTATATCTATGCAGCAAATGTAAAATGTACAATGCCTTTTCCGAAAATTCGAACGCCGTACCTTCCGATTGCTAGTTAGACGTGCTACCCATTTACACCACGAAGGAACGCAATAGCGAGAGATAAAATACTTTAAAAGCTAACTTGTAAAAATCACATGTCAGTGGCTGTTTTATCCCGAGTTTAAATTCTGGTAATGTAAAACGTTCTTCACATTTACTATTTTGGAGTTTTCTCATGCTTGATATGCATATAAGGAAGTTTGCCTTAGAAATGCAGTCGAAAATTTATTTCTTCGTAGGAAGGTAAACATAAAAAAAATTGGGAAAGATAAAAACTGCGAAAAAACGGGGTCCTGAAATTTTGACAGGAAATTTGATTCTAGCTAAAGAAGCTAGGATAATAAGTTTAATATTTACAGACATATATCTGAAATCCTTTCATCTCTTCCTCCAAAAATTAAATCGAAACAAAAAATTCCTTTAAACTTAAATATGAGACATGAAATTGCGATTTGATTTAGAAAACATTTCACGGATAAGCATTTTGCTTATTCGTTAAATATTGCTGTTGAAACAAAGCGTAAAGTTAACCTCAGTTTCAGCCTTGTATGAAAGTTTATTTACGACTAAAAAAAGAAAGTGAAGCTATCACGTATAATAATCGTCCATACCTGAAACTAGCTGCATTACTGAAAGCATTTACAGAAAAGGAGCAACTAAGGCTAAAGAATACTGATACTTACCGCTTCCTATCAAATTCTGCCCGTCAAACAATTTACCATTAGATGTTTCTCCCAGAATAGTCACGTTTCCTCAGAAACTCCCTGCCAAGTCCTCTCTTCCTAAGAAGATAATTCTTAAGTGCTTTGATGTGATTAAACAGTCAGTCAAGAAATAAAATCAATAAAAAACATTTTTCGAATAAACAGCTTACTATTTATGAGTTGTTCAAGTTAGAGCTATTTTCGCGTTCCGATTCAATACTACTCAAATAATCAAATTCAATAAGCATCGCATTTAAATCTGTGATAAAAGAATTTATAATTTCATTGCCTTATTATCAAGCATCTAATTACCTATTGCTTATGCTAACTAACCACATTAAAGATGATTGCTAGGTACTTAAAAACAATAAAACTATAATTGACCTAATTTGATCTTATTTTATTAAACTTATTAACTGATATGCCACACCCACTCTCAAATTAGTACACATCGCTGCAAATAAAAGAAATCTATTCCTCTTTACTTGTTTACGATTTCTCCCCCCACTTCAGGCTTTAACGCAGTCTTTGACCTAATAACCGAGACATCATTTTCGAATGGATCTTTCTCCCACGTTTATAACCAAGATTCTTTAAGCTTTCATCAGTTTAATGAAATTCCAATAATTGTTAGTTATTTTGCTTCGTTTGCAATTTTTACTTTATTTGCAAAGTAATAAAATTTTATCCAGAATTATTTCCTCATATAGCCAAAATTATTTATATTTTCCTCCAGAAATATACATGAAAACGTGTACTTTTCTTCCTTGTATCTAATTCTAATCAAACTAAAATGCAAGAATGCTAATATAATTCGTTTTAGTTATTATAAAATGAATATATATGGGTCTAGTACCTGTAATACGAATGCTAGAGCTATAAGATGTATCGCATATGGAAAATGAAAGTCGTTTCATTATCTACTGTCATTCCAGCATTGCCAAGCAGTCTCTGCCAACACCATTAAATATTAAATGACTGGTAATAAGATTATCCGCAGAGACTACATCAGCTTTCATAATGAAGTTAGGAACCTGAATCAACTCTCATTAATAATAATATTCAATTGGAGATAATCCAAAAACAGCTGTCAAAAATATTGCATCACGTCTACCTCATAAAGATCATATTTGATGATATTTTACGGTTTTATAATTTGAAGTATAGTTTAGGCGTTTATTATTGTAAAAGCATTTAACTCCTACATTACACTGGCAATGCAATGAGTCAATAGTACGTTATCTCCAGTTTTTCCAGACTACGTTTTCTTCATTGTTTCTCAAAGTAAAGATGAAAACATAATTTATACAGAAAACAAAACATTTTATTTGTATTTCATGTAGACGAAGAGGTTTACGAAATTTCTATTTAATATAGTTTATATATCGAGAGTATATCATATCCAAACGATGCTTTTTAACTCATTGATTTTTCATGAAATTTAAAACTTATCCTGTAAAATAGTTAAAACAGAAGATAAAACAAAATATTAAAACTCGAATATATCGCAAACATTTTAAGAAATTAAAAACAAATTCGCATTATTTTCTAAGTAACTTTTTGCCATTTTATAAAGAAATTTGTCAATGCGCTATTACTTATGGGGATCTAAGAAACAGAAGATATTCTTTTGTTCGTAGGATATTATGAAATTTTCTGTTTGTTTCCTCATGCTCTTCTTTCCTTCCTACTCCTATTTACTCATATCTAAGTTACGACAGTATTATACACTGGTTTGCAAAAATTAAGGACGAAGTCGAAAAATTAGCATATCAGCTAAACGAAGAGGCAGAGAGGACAGAAAGACTAATCAGGAGATTAAGTAAGGTGATGTACGGTAGCACATGCGCAGATATGCAGGTAGACGTAATGGGGGAGTGTCTGAGTAGTATAAAGCATGTTGTGGGTGTAAGATCAGTATTTCTGGCAAAGAGATTGCACGCCGTATAGCAGTTAAAATCCCACCGAGTTGCTGCCTCAGCGAGAAATGGCGAATAATCAATCTGTTAGACGACATCTGGATGCTTTTACCCGAGGTCGAATCATTGGGAAGTTGGAGGAAGGCCGCAGTGTGACAAGTGTGGCTGCAGAGTTCGGAATTGCTCACAGCATCGTTTCACGACTTTGGAGACAATTTCAAACTACAGGAACAGCTATCCGGGGGTTTAGTAGTGGTCGTCCACGAGTAACCACACCCGCAGATGACCGGCATATTGTCTTACAGGCCAGAAGAAACAGGCGGCAGACAGCGGGAGAAACCGCTAGACAAACGACACAGGCGACTTGACGACCGATATCGCGTTTTACCGTGGCCAGAAGATTGCACGGTGGTGGTCTGTTTGCATGACGCCTTGTACGGTGTGTACCGCTAACGCCTGCCCATCGGAGAAGGCGTTCTCCGATGTGGTGCCGGGAACACCGGAATTGGAGAGACAATGAATGGGGACGAGTACTCTTTACAGATGAGAGCAGATTTAGTCTGAGTTGCGATTCTAGACACATACACATCTGGACAGAGCGGGGAACACGCAATAACCCCTTCAACATCATCAAAAGGGACTGTTTTGGAGGTCGCGGAGTTCTCGTTCGAGCAGACATAATGCTTGGTAGCCGGACCGACCTTCATATCTCCCAAGGAGGTTCGTCACCTGGGACTGCTATTGTAACGAGGTTCTTCTTCCTTACATGCGTCTTTTCACAAGGGCTATGGGTCCTCAGTTCCTCTTCATGGACGACAACGCTCCACCTCATCGCACAGTTACTGTCGAAGAGCTGTTGGAGAGTGAAGATATTGAACACATGGATTGGTCGGCAAGGTCTCTGGATCTAAATCCCGTCAAGCATGTACGGAACTTACTAGGGAGACCCGTGGCAGCACGTAACTTATCGCCAGTAACGATTCCGAAACTGCGATTGGTGTTACAAGAGGAACGAGCAGCAGTGTCTCAACAGCTCATTAACAACCACATATCCAGCATGCACAAATGATGTGAAACCTGCCTAGCAGTCAGGGGAGATCATATCCCCTATTAAAGACCGGATGTTTCTTGCTGGACATCCATCACAGGGATGTTTCGGCCTTCAGTCGCATTGCGCTCCATGCTACTTTTTCAATAAAGCTTCTTTTTATCCCTCTGATTTCTCTTTTAGTAAGTGTTGCTTACATTACTCATGCCCTTACGTATTGGGGATCTTACGGTATTAAATGCGTTGATTTGGAAAGCTTTTGTACAAAGTTATATTAAAAAAACCGTCTCGTCCTTAATTTGTGCACACCAGTGTAGATAATAATATGCTTTTTCTCACCTTCATCCGCGGAACACTGGTTTATTATTAACGGAGCAAAATCAACTTTTAATTTGAAGCTAATTGTATAGCGAAAACTCTACTCAGTTGCGAAGGCAGCAGACAACCATGTCTCTGTTCTTAGGCTTCAAGATATTCTGCTTAACAGAAACTTAACAATGTCAAATATACAGTTAGACAAAAATCAGCTTTAAAGTAACTTTAGTTTTATAGAATACTCCATCGATTTCGAGAAGTTAGACAAAGTGGTCTTCCTTGTTTATTAGCAAATGTCTTCTACCAGATAATTTTTTCCTTCGAGGCAGAATACCTTTGTTCTTCGATCCAATAACTTAGATGGGATAAGTGTGTTCAGAAATAATATTTAACTATTTAATAATTATTTTCTTTCTGTTGATTTAAGTGAAAATAAAATATTTGCAACAAGCGTATTCAGTTTCAGGCAAAATATATCTAACAGCATTATTTTCGAGAATGACTTCTGTACAAATGACCCAGTTTCAATTTGCACGAAGCTAATCCAAGTCAGAAAAATGTTTTCGGAAAAAATAACTATCCGTATGTTTTCGTCGATTTTAAAAAAGTCCTTTTTTTCCGTCTCCTCTAATATTGGCTTTGTAGCCTTTTGGATCTTCACTCACTATTTCACACAAAATCCAATCCTTAATACATTTATGTCTAAATTTATCTTTGCATATGCAAAAAAGTAATATTCTATGAAATATTCAATCCATGTAATCCATTTTTGCAGGAAATTCATGAAAGGCAAGCCTAATTAACATCATGCAATCGAAGTGTATACACAGTCTCTGATATGCAAGTCAAGACGTTACATCATCTGACGGTGAAATAAATTCTTTAAGCAAAGTGAATATTTGAGTGAATTTATGCAATACAGCATTTGATTTCAGTTTATAAATACTCAAAACGGTTTTTAGGTTCCCGAAGTATCATTTGGGAGAATCTACATAGTGGCGAACAATCGGCCGTTTTGAAGCAGGGCAGATAATCATAGAAACAGTGAGATGTTTTTGAATATTTCAAGATAGATAGTGTCTACGATATGGAACAATTTCAAAGCTCTGGAACTGTTGTAAGGAGGCCTGGATAAGGTCTTTAAAAGAAAAAAAAACTGCTCTTCAAGATCGATATTTGGAAATCGCTGCCTGTCGTAACATTAAGTTCTGTGGAGCTCGACATTTAAGCACGGCGGCCTGCAGTCGCCATTGGAAATGTTGTTTCACGGCTACTGTATGTGGAAGGCTTAGTGATGCCAGAAAGCTAAGGGTGTACGTTTCATTGTTTTAAAAAAAAAGATTGCTTTAATTGGTGCAAAGAACATCAGAACAAGGAGTGAATGCCAATGGTCCTATGTTCTCTTTACAGACGAGTCAAAGTTTAGTTTAACACCTGATTCTAAACATGTTTACATCTTATAGGGAGTCAGGAACGTGAAATTTTCCTTCTAACGTTACAGAATATATCGTTCAGTAGTGCAGGCATGATGGAATGGGGAGAAATAATGGTCGATGAACATACACCCCCACATGCTTTCAATACTGGATTTGTGACAGGCCAGAGATATTGGAATGAAGTCTTTAAATCTTATGTAGGACGTTTCAGAGGTGCATATGGACTATGACATTTTATTTATGGAAGAAAATTCTCATACACATCGAGCAAATCTTGTTGACAAAATTCTTAAAAGTGAAGATGTGAGTGAATACTGTAGCCAGCAAAATCTCTTGATTTTAACCCGTTATAGAACTTATGAGTGCATCTTGGAAAAGCTATTGCACGGAGACATCCTTCTGTTAGAGGTATAAATGCATTGAGGACCGCATTACTGGAGGAGTGAAACGTAAAACTCCAAGCTGTTGTTAATAACATTATTTCAAGCATGAAAACATGTCGTGATGTGTGTGAACATGTCAAGGGTGATCCCATTCCGTATTAAATTCAAAAGCTTTAATTTTTTTGAGTTATTATTTTTTCTTTTTCTGAACTCTTTTTTTAACATATGTTATTGCAACCACTGTTATTGTTTCTCGTTATAGTTTTATATCAAATGGAATGCTCTTTAATTTTTGCTTCGTATTTATGCGTTGTGATGTTATGTAACATTCCACACAAATGCATAAAAGTATAACGCACAGTTTTTGAGAAATCCTTGACTTCATACATATAAAGGTAATTTTGGATACGAGTTTATTTAACTGAGCTAAACGCAATCTTGTTTCTTCTGTTAAGGTATTCTGCCATTCCTTGAAGGAAAAGGTATATTAAATCGCACAGATTTTGCTTAAATTTTTATTTAATTTTCCTTTTCTTTACTTACCTATCAGGATACCTACTCAGATTTATTTCAGTCCTTTTTACATAGAATATTTCTTACCTTCGAAAGAAGCCTTCCCCATTTGATTTAGCTTCAAGAGACGTATTTTAGAATATGAGTTGTTTTCCTTTGTTCTCTATTTTTTTTTTTCAATTTTGCTATTAATAATTTGTTATCTACAACTGCTATTTTATTGAATTCATTAAAATATCATACTTGCTTTATTAGGTTACTGGGAAACTTTCGGACATTTCAGGACTTTACGAAAAACCGCTTCATCAACGTGTTTTTTAAATCTTCATCAGAGTGTTTTTTGCTTTAGTTCCATATTCCATGACTATATCATGTAGGAATGCAATGCGAGCTATTGGCTGACACATTTTTTTAACGACAACATTGATCTCAAAGAACGTACTCTACCAATAAATTAGGCGATCGATTTCAAGAGTCTCACATATACGCAAGCTTGAAAAGACGTTTAGAGGTACCCTAGATTATACCCATATTCAAAATTAAGAGAGGTTTTATATTTAGTTGCTTATCTCCAGAACAGATGAACAGATAGATTTTGGTGAAATTTAGTATGGACATACGTTGAAATAAAAGGGAAATTTATATTACACAACAGTCATTGTGTGTGTGCATGATTGCATGGAGAAAGGCCTACAGGTCTGAGGCTGCAAGATCGAGAGAAAAAGGAAACGGATGTTAAAGATACTTACAATCGTACAGCTCCCAAACACGTGACTTCATATTAAAAATGAGGCTGTACTTACGTTCCTATAATAGTCGGTTTCACTTCTGCAGCAATGCTGATTTCATGTCCTGGAGAGTTTGTGAGAGAGACTATGAGTCACAGGTATTCTCTCAAAAGCGTCATGTTTCCATAGGATTTAAACTTGAAAATATAATTTTCCAATGCATTCGTTTAATATGCTCACTCTCTAGAAAATCATCCACCATATTAGTTCTATGTGGAGAAGCGTTCCCATCCATAAAAATGAACAGAGGGCGACTTTCCAGGTATCAGTGGGAGGACAACTATCTTAACAGATGAGTACCGATTCGACCTAACCAGTGAACAAAAGCTCTGTGGCATACTGAACAGGATGTCCAATGATAATTTATGCCATTAATCTAGAAGTCAGCATCGTGATGAAGAATGCAAGCTTCCAGAATTTGTTTCCCTTGGTGCCTGATTACTGGATACGACCGTCAGCATTGTGATGAAGGATGCAAGCTTCCAGTATTTGTTTTCCTTGGTGTCTGATTATTGGATACCACTATCATGATAAAAGAAAGCGAAATTCTTTAGAAAAGATCACTGATTGTGCCATTATAGGTGCATTGATGCACCATTTTATGTGCTAAAGCTTGTACTTCAATATCAAGGAGATATGAACTAATCGCCTTGCTGATAAACTGCCGCGTCGCACCATACGTTCGAATACTTGATGCTATAGAAGACACCCAGTTTTCTGGCCTTGAGTACGTGATGTGGATGCAAAATTCTTATCAGACATGCAAACAACATATCCGATGTTCCGAGTATTGGTGAGTGGAGGCCATTGAGATGACTTACGCCACTATGTATGATCCTTCTTGACCCACTGACCGCAAATTTTCATAACAGTCACTGGATCTCGACCAATACGAGCAAAAATTGTGCGATACGATAATCTGAAGACTCAGTTGGCCACGATTTCCCCATGATCAGAATCTCAGAAATGTTAGTTAAGTTTCTTGTTTTGATGAGAGGTATAACATGACCTCCAACTTAAAAAATAACAAGTAAAAATGATTTCCAATGAAAAACCGTTGTTTTAGTCTGCCTTTTTATACTACTATGAGATGTTATTTCATACGGGTGGAATGCTGATCATTCGCATATCTCAGCATGTTCTAACTTTCAAGCAAGTTTCTCGTTTGTTCTAGGCTTCATCTTTCATGGTGTAGCAGTTTTAATGGCTAGTAATGTAAAAAGATGATTCATTAATATAGACACATATTAAAAAATGATGTCTATATTAAGTGAACACGAAAAATGGGTACAAATGCTCACTCACTTATTTGCATAAAAAATTACTATGTATTACATGACTAAAAATTATGCAATGAAATAGCTTGATCTACTGTATAATGTAATTGTAAAGGCTGTCTCATGTAACCTTTGTTTAGTTTATTCACCCTGACGTACATATTGATGAATCCTAGTTGATGTACTAAGCGAAGAGGTGGAAAGTAATTATCTTCACTGGCGTTACTAGAGCTATAGAATAGATGGCAGAAGCTCTAACGAGCCTCTGAATGTTCTGCTGAAACCTATTTACATACGAAACTTTAAATTTAAAAAAAAATATAGAAGCTGACTGCAGCTTTCATTTCTGAAAAAACATATATATAATGCAGACACATAGCTCTTGAAACAATATAGAAAAGAAATTATGCCTTTGTACTATGCATATCAAAACGTTAGTTCTCAATCGACTTGAATGAAGTTTTATAACTTCTGAAAAATGTACCTGTTAATCTATAAAATATAAGGAAGCAATTTTCAGTTAGAGAGAGTAAATTTTGACCATTGCGTATTTTAATAAGTTAAAAAATAATTTAAACAGTTGTGAACAACGGTGATCTAAGAACAGTCTTATAAAAATCGAAGCAGCACTAGATCAGTCAAAAGTAATCAGAGAGCTAAATGCGTAGCAAAAACATCCTCTTTAGCTTATAGGAGGGGTTTAAAGATTCCCAGAAACACTCTAATCCCCACAAATAATAACAGCGTCCATACGTTCCAGTTACATCGGAAGACTGTTTTATACTCTTAGGCAGATAACAGCATAAAAATTTTTAGACAGCTTGCTAAATTTACAGGATGCATTACAGCGAAATTCGTTTTTCGTAGTGGACAGCACAAAGGACACTGTACATGAGAACGCCCGTGGGTTGCGTTTCGCTCATTTCAGCAACACGGGATGCCTGTTTGAAATGAACATATAACATTGCTATACGAGTTTCTTAGACTGCAGTCGAGTTTTCTTCACGCATGAGCCCAGATTTGCCCCGAAAGAGACGTATACTCATCTGCAGGCAGCCCAAAAGGCTCCCCAGCAACTTACAAGAAAGACAAACATTTTAAAGCGTGCGGATTGATTAAGAAGTAATATCAGGTGTCCACATAGTCTTATATATTTTTCTAGGTGATTGTTAAAACGATCTGAGAAATGCCGACGGTGAGATATTGGATTCATATGTGACACATTTTTAAAGAGGCTAAACACAATTAAATCTCATTTAATGGAAAGTATTTCATGACCTTTTCGAGGGAGCTCTACATATCTGATAAATAAAGGTATCAAGTTATAAGGTATTTCCCCCGCCTTCTTCGCACGTCTTCGTGGTGTAGTGGTCTGCATGCTCGACGCGTAACCGAGATGTCCGTGGTTCGATTCCCGGAGAAGGCGTTGCTCATTTTTCATGTCTCCTGCTTCGTACGTAATAACCTAATGTCTCTACAAAGTGAATGGACGAACCTGCTCATTATCCTAATTTATACTCGACTGAACACATTCGAAACCGCTTAGATTACAAAATTTCAGAACTCCAAATTTTCAGGACATCACAGTACTAGTAAATATATAAGGTATTTCTCCCGCCTTCTTAGCATGCCTTCGTGATGTAATGATCAGTACACTCGCCGCGTATTAGGGAGGTGTGAGGTTCGAGTCCCGGCGAAGGCATTGCTCATTTTTCCTGTCTCCTGCTATCAAAAATTTTGAATGTCTCTACAGCGGCTCCCAAACTAAAAAAGTTGGTAAATGATGATTCTCCACCCCCCAGGATTTGGCGATTGGGTGCCCTAAACCCCAGTCACTTTTTGAAAGGGGAAGTATATAAGGTATTTCTCCCTCCTTCTTAGCATGCCTTCGTGGCGTAATGGTCAGCACACTCGGCGCATATTCTAGAGGTCCAAGTCCCGGAGTGGGCATTGCTCATTTTTCATGTCTCTACAAATACGCTTAATGAGCAGAAGTTGGATGTGCAAAGTTTTTCCCAAACTCGTGTAAACAGCACGAATATAATCGTTACTGTCAAGAGACATCATAACTCTTTTTAAACTTTTATTTTCCTGTCATATATTGCTCGTGTGCATGATTATTTAATATCCACCTTTTTCATTTTGTTCTTGTGTTTGAAATTTAACTTAAATTTATACAGCAATTAGTGTTTTATAAGTTTAAGGGTTTTTAGGAGTAAACGTGAAAAATCAGCTATGCACAGGACAGTATTAGAACCCTGGATCTTCCTACTGCTAGATGAATATACTACCAGTTATACCTCGAGATAATGCGCAGGCAGAAGTGGTAATTCGTTGTATTCTTCTCCATTTTAACGGTGAATGGAGAGAGGATAACAAGAGCTAGTTTGCCGAATCATGGTGGTGATGCATTATCGTCCGCTACACTTTAGCTGAGCGCCAGTGTAGGGCTATTAGATTCTTATGAACAAAAAGGAAATGTCCTCCCGGGTATTCGTCTCCAAATCTTACGACTGCTAGCCCGACATGCTCCCAGTGATACCTCAGAACCATACAAGGGAAAAGACGACAATTTCTCATAGATTCGAAACTTTAAATCTTTTATTTTTGCTCGCAGTGATGTGCTCCCAGAGATATTATATGAGTGCTCAAGGAAAACATAATAACTTCCTAAAAATAATTAAAAACTTCAAAGCATTCATATATGCTTTTCGTGAGTTGAAAGCTCGTGAAATTCCATGCTTCTCTTTGGAAACTAAAAGGAGATATACCTAGTTACAGCAATTATATTTAATTTTTCACTCCAAGGTATTCTGAATCTCAAAAGCTTTAAAAATTTATAAGATTATTTTTAGTATTAAGCGCAGTTGATTTTTTTTTAATTCTAACTGAATGTACTTAACACAAAACATTTTTTTCATAATTAAAAATGATACAAATGCGCAATAAGAACGGTTAAATAATTTATTGTTTCAAGCTTAAAACTGATAACTGTTTTAATTAGTTCACTAAAATATTTCCGAAGTTCTTTAAAGTACTCGAAACGTCAAAACTCGTTATTTGCTTAGTTCCTTGCAAATGACAAACATGAAAAGAACAGTAACGTCACTCTTGCGTTTCCATCTGTTTTTAAGAATAGGACATTTTCACCTATTTAAGGAAAATGCTAATACTTTTATGCCATTTCAATGTTTCTAAAATTCGTTTAATTTAATCCTGAAATAGGATTTTATAAAGTAAGCAATTGTCCCCGATTAATTTAATAAATTCAAGGATTTTTTTAAAATTATAGCTGTGATTTCATTAGTTCTTGATCGAAACAGACGAATTCGAGTATATTTCAATTATGTGATGCACTAAATTCCAAGCTGTAAATTATTAAAATAAACAGATGCTTATTTGTCATATTTTTAATCGGGTATTTTATTAAGATATTTTAAATCAAGTCAAATGCAATAAACTTTCTTCCGATTTAAGGGCATGACATCTAACAAATATGGCGACATACAAGGTGGTCCGTAGGCCTCTGGATACAGCCTTTAAGTAAATAGCAGAAAATAACGAATTTAAAATGACAATTATATTTAAGTTCATTTGCGTTGAAAATATTTTTGGCAGTAGAATAAACTATTAGAATAGACATTTTTGCTTAAGAGATTCAACAAACATTTTGAAAATATCAGAATTCTAAATAAGAATTTTAAAATCTTTAGAATTTATAGTGCATATCTGCAATAACAAAGTAGAGAGTTTGTTCTTCAGTGTGCGTGTATCGTATTGCGCAGAGACGAATGAGATAGGTTCAGCTACCAAGCCTGACTCATATGTTGTGCTTTCACGATCTCTGAGTACCTCGAAACAGTGCTTTCAGATTTCGATTTAGGTATTTTTTTATTTAATGATGGATTTACAGTTAGTGTTTGCTGATCATACTGTTTCTGAATTATGTTTTTAGTAATTTCATTCTCGAAAAAGACTTTTTACCTGCTAAAAGAGTTAGTGATAAATATAATATAACTCAGTTATTCAACAACTAAAAATAACAGGTTGCCATGTTCTAATATATAAAATATTTATTTATATTTAATCCTTAATGGATTGCAACTTCTGAATTTCTATTCTGAAACTGCTTATAGTAATAATACACTTACTTCCAAAAGTTAAGCACGAAGATGTAAAATGCAAAAAAAAAATCAACAAATACTGCTTTGATTGACACAAATTTGGCAAGAAAGTAGCATGTATATTTATGCATAAAACAAAATCAGTAATTATATACAGAAGTGAAAACAATATTAAATTTTTGTAAGTTATCAGATAATGACATACTGGAGACTTAAACAGAATTATGTATAAAGTGAGAATGAACAGCATAAAATTAAAAAAATGGTATTAATAAGGTATGTGATCACCCCTCATCTCTATACATAGTTTACGCCTTGTGACCATGCTTTCAATTAGGTGTTCAACCTCCTCAGAATTAAGCAATCGCCATGCTTCTTGTAGAGCAGTTTCCGGCTCAATAAGAGTGGCTGGAGGTGAGAAACGTGAAGATACAGCACGGCCGAGAGCATCCCAAAGATTTTCAATGGGATTAAGGTCGGGCGAATATGCTGGCCACGCCATACGCGCAATCCCTTCACTCACCAGGTAGTCATCGACGATGTCAGCTCTATGCAGACGTGCGTTATCGTCCATTAAAACAAAAGTAGGGCCAACTGCTGCAGCGTACAATCTCAAAATGGGTTCTAGGACATCATCTCGATACCGCACAGCCGTCAAAGAACCCCGTTTAAAGATGTGCAAGTCGGTGCGGTATCCTAATGAAATCCCGGCCCACACCATAGTGCTTCTGCCTCGGAATGCGTGATGTTCGATGATGTTTTGGGACTGATAGCGTGTTCGTTGTTTACGCCGTATCCTTATACGCTTGTCATCTGGCTCCAGAGCAAATCTTGACTCACCAGTGAACATGACATTGCCCCAGTCAGACACATTCCAGTTGACATGTTCCCGGCACCACTGTAATCGTGCCCCTCTTGATTGGACGGATAGAGGAACACAAACTCGAGGTACCCGGGCGTACAGCCCACTCATATGTAATCTTCGGCGTACAGTAGTTGCAGACATCGCCTTACCAATAGAGGCTGTAAACACAGATGTCACACGTGTGGAGGTCGCTCTGCGATTTCGCTTGGCTACAATAGCAATATATCGATCTTCCGCGGGGGGTTGTAACCCTTGGGCGACCGGCTTCGCGCCTTCGGACAACTGTCTGTGTGGTTTGGAATTGTTTCCCTAAACGTGAAATTACAGAATGATGAACGCCGAAGAAGAGAGCAACATTTGTAATCGAGCGTCCTGCTTCAATGCGCCCCACAGCACGCCAGCACTCAGAATCTACCATTCGTCTTCTGGAAGTCATAGAAACACGTACAAATTGTACGGAAGTTTTAAACACCTTCTATCAGCACTTACAATCAACTTCCGTAACCCTTCATAAAGCTATTTTCTTATAAGCCTGCCTTTTTTGCATATTTCTCTACATGATAACACGATTAGCTGTTACCTAAGATATTTGCATACTTGCATCTACCTCTGCAGCGAATTGCATCCTTTTCAATTCTGGTTGGCTTCCGGAAATTAGCATTTTCCTCTCCGTGCTTAACTTTTGGAAGTGAGTGTATTTGCAGTACTTTAATAAAATCGTCTTTATATATTTCCTGAATTTTTGAAAGAGTTATTAACGATATTTCTTCTGGCCAATACTGCCACTGCACAAAGCTTCCAAAATTAAAACTTCTTCAGATTTTGCAATTCCGTTTAACCTTTTGTCTTAAATAAATACTGTTGCGGAATGCCCAGCCGCTGCGCGGTGAGATACCTTCCAAGCAAAGCAGGTCGAAACAAAAGCTCCTCCAGCGAGGCAGAGAAAGAAGTCTGTTGGCTGAGCAGCGTGAGTCAACGGCTGTCTTAGGGTTGTCAGAAAGTGGCAAGGAAAGACAGAGTTGCCAAATGGCGCGAAATCTCCAATTTGGCGATATTTGGCGACAAAATTGGCTATATGTCATAGAAGGAACGAGAACATTCTAGAACGCATTTTTAGCGGTTTTTTCGGGAATATTCTCGAAGGTAAGGGAAAGCTATATATATCCTGTCTGTACGGGGAGAAAAGAGTGTCTTGAGCTCAGAAATTAGCTTGAGAGCGATTGACCTGGTCGGGAGCTGTACTTTATTGCTTTGCCGTGAAGCTGTCTTAACCGTTATAGCTTGAAGGCTGTGTTTCGGATTGTTTCAGCGTGTTTGTCGTAGTTTTGGGGCGAGTGTAAACGTGTCTTTGGAACCGTCCTGTGTTATAGTGCTTCCTGGCGAGTAAATTGTGTTTTGATTCTTTGTTAAATGTAATTATCAGTTATTCCAAATCAACGAACCCGCAGAACAAAACAATACTCTGTTTGCTTGCAAACTTTTCCCCCTCGAACATTCCCCTCCCTCAGCTTTTATCATAAGGTTCTGAAAATTTTACAAGTATTCGCTTAATTTCCCCGTTCCATAGAGCGTTCAGAAAGAGAGCTTCCTTAAATCGTTAAAATGGATTCGTCTACGTTGTCGTTGTTTACTGATTTTTTCCTGGATTTTAGGTGCATGAGCTCCGCTTGATGAATAACAGTGAAGAGCATCAAGAAAATGGAAATATCTAACATTCTTGATAGCTCTGAAGATCACTGAGCATGGAAAGACAGACTGAATGGCGACGAAGATGATGACAACGACGACGGTGTCGACGACTTGAAAATTGTAGCAGATGACAAAAGAGCAGTGCCAGCAATATTAAATGATTTAAAGCCCAGGAAGTAGCAGTGGACTGCTGAAATTCAAAAAACAGAAAAGTGACTATATTGAACATCCTGTTCATCTCTAGTGCGCACATCTGGCGCTATGGCCAGCTACCGTTACTTAAGTGAGGTTTAGCTTTGCCATATTTTCAAGGCTTCTGTTCGCCTTGTCGTTCAATATGGATACATACGTTGTTTACGCTGTGCTATGTTTCCTCGATACTCAGCGTGTTAGAAATGGACACATGACTCATTTAAGGAGTTATGAAAATATCACTGGTTGTTTCGTGAAAATTTTTCCCTGTAAGTAATTATTTATCCGAATGCTGGATTATAGCAAAAAGAGAAAACAGTAGAGAGGGATTAGCTTTCGTTTTCTTCTATCTACGTTGTCTAATAAGTGATAATGCATTAACTGATTTCATCCTGGACTTCTCGACGAAATTCATTAATTTTAGTGATAAAGCGGAGCAATTACTGCTCTTTTGAGCACGATTAATGGAATAATGTCTGTCTTCATTTCAATGCCATTGATTTAGAGGTACAAGCACTTGTGCACAACACAAGGTCTAAACATGATTCTGTGCTGCCTGCCTTCATGTAGATCAGTAGTGTATTTAGCTTCTATGAGAGAACATAGAATAATATTCTTAAAAATTTTGTATACATGTAAATAATTTGGTGAAATTATACGTAAATTTTAGTATCTCTTGTATAATGTAACACGAAAGCATCGCCGAGAAAAATAAGTTTACACGAATAAGTCCATTTAACATTGAGGTAAATGCTTATCTCTGCAAACTGGCGAGAGAATGCCATGAGTGAGCGAGAGTGCACCAAATTTGACGAGACATAGACAGAGGTCGCCAAGCTTACCGAACATTTGGCAGCATTTTGGTCCTATCCTTATGTAACTGTAATTGTGCATATATTTCAGCAATTTCCAGAAATTGAAGATGCTGGAAAATTTTCGGCGGACGAGTCAAAACTGTATAAGACCGCAGCCAGCATCAGTTTATTCCAAAGTTCAGCACAGAGTATTGCGATTTCAGAATACTGAGAGATCACCGTGCCAGCTTTTGCATTTGAGGTTTTCTGCATTGCCTTGTGTTCAACATTTGAAGCGGTGACTACTGGTAGAATTCTGTCATACTGAGAACAGCTACAGAAGTACTTTTTGTGAAAAATTCTGCGAACTGGAAAGTACTTTTTTTGGCGGGGGGCAATAAATATCATTAAGCTTTCATCGGATCTATGTACATTGAATCAATTACGAACTTCTATGCGCATAATAATTTTTGGTGTTAGGAGTGGGGTTAAAGGCCGCTAGTAAAACCGATGCATGACCAACTAGAACTTCTCGTGACAGCTTTTGCTGTATTCCAAGAAAAAATGAAAGAAGGCCAAGAAAAGAGGGGCCATTAAATCTGTAAAAGGAGAGATGAAAGCGGACCAAGGAACAAAGGAAGGCGCCGTCAAATCTGTTAAAAAAGAGATGAAGGCGGGCCAAGAAAAGATGAATGGACCGTCAAGTCCGTTAAAGAAGAGACAAAAGCGGACTAAGAAGAGTTTGAAGAAAGTCAAGACGAAATGTAAAGAAAAATTACTGCCATAAAGAAAACAAATTCGAAGCTGGCAGAAGCTGTAATATGGAAGGCAGAATAGACACGATAGAAAAATTTCTACTGTGGAACAACAAATCGAAGGAATAATTGTTTCTGCTGTCGAACAACTAATTGAAGAGAGAGTTTCTTCTGTCGCCAAGGAAGTAACACGGCTTGATGATACCAAGTGTGACAGCTGAAAACAATTCAGACAGCTTTAAATTCCTATCTATATCACTTTGACGCCTTCTAAAGCTACACACATGACGAAAAGACCTCCTGGCAAGCTTAGAAGACTCAGTTCTCTATATTGAGGACGCAATGGCTGGTATTCCGAAACTAAGGCCTGCCATCTCACTGCTTCAAAATTCTCACCGCACGCAAAAGATATCCTTCAAACTCTGCCCCGAAAACCAGAGGCTAGACTTCAGAGCATTTTTTGGAGCTGTGCTTAGACAAGAAGTGTTTAAAAGACTGTAACAGACTTCAGTTTAAATGTGGCCAACAAAGATCCAAGGAAACACTCCAGGAGCTTGCCACAGATGTTGAAATTCTGTTTTATCTCGTCCACCTTTTTGGACTGCCCATCAGAAACAAGGGAAATCCTGTATCTGCAGTACTTTGTCGATGACATCCGGCATTCCGATATTAAGCAAACCCTGTGAATGACTGATGGCAAGGATCTAAAATGCTCTTTAGTGTACGCCATGAAATTCAAGGCTGTCCAGCAAGCAACCCTTTGAGATTTACACCCAGTTAGAGCTGCTCGTGTCCAGGAACCAGTGGATCATGTGATGGCTCGTCTACACCATTTATCCAGGCAATTCAATGCCTTAAGGCGGAATATGAGTTGCAGCAAACCGATCATAAAGTGCTGGAACTGAAGTGGTGAAAGCCGCATACTGAGAAACTGCAGAACACTCCAAGACAGAGGGGCTAAGACCGCTCCTAACATGAAGCAGGGAAACTAATTAGTGGCCATCTCGCGGGGAGGAGGTTACCAGATATTGAGAAGCCCCATTTTAAAAAGCTTCAGTTTTCTGCAATGAGTGGCGGAAGTAACAGACTCTTCATCATAGGACATATAATCGAATTCCTTGTAATATGGCCATCAATGCAGGGGCCAATGCTACCATCATCCGAAAAGAACTGGATCAACAACTGGTAGGTAAACTCATCTGGATGTCGCCCTGCTTTATCCTACAGACTGTGTTCGCTGATAAAATCGGCATCATAGAAAAAAATTAAAAATTATCATTACGTCTTGAAGTGCCGCCTACCACCACACAGCAAATGTGACAGACATTAGAGACCCTTGCATTCTCGGATTAGACTTGTCAAGGAATGAAAATTTTTTCTTAAACTTTAAAAATAATGAACGGCATCCTGCTCTGAGGACATAACCCTATTCGGAACCAAACGTAAAGGTGTTAATTCCGCCCACCAAATAATAGTTCAAAACGATATCAAGGTACCAGCAAAAACCAAATTTTTACTACCTGGATCCACAGCAGAAAACAGAAATTTCTGGTACGATATAATAAAACATCCTAAGGACTTTAACAGCCCGAAAAGAGCACTAGTAGCTTCGGCACTTGTCGACCTATCGAGAACCATCATCCCGGTGAGAGTTGCCAAAGGAAGTGAAAAGGCGAAAATCATTTGAAAAGGCAAAATGGTTGGTGAATATACTCCAGTGACCTGCGTTAAACGAACCAGCAGTCCTCTAGTCCCTGTGTTTTCGGAGAGCCTAATGTCGGAGTTATTGAAGAATAAATAACTAAGCAATGAAGAGAGGTGAGGTGCAGAACGTATCATTCAAGAATTTCAAGATGTTTTCTCCCGTGCATGTTCTGACGTAGGTCGAATCAGTTTGGCACTGCATAAAATCATCCGACAGTCAAGCAACATCTAAGACGTCTAGTAACTGCTAACCGGGAAGAAATAGGAAACATTCTAAAGGATATGCAAGAAAATGACGTTATCGAGAGTTCAACAAGTTCTTGGGCCTCTTCCATCATCCCGGTCAGGAAGAAAAATGGTTCACCTAGATTTTGCATTGACCATCGTATCTAGATTGTAGTATCGCTTACATAATATAACAGGAAAGACATAAGAAGTAAAATATCCCCGAAAAAAAAAGGTTACAAGGATAAGTCCATTTAACATTGATGTAAACGGCTGTCTCTCCAGACTGGCGAGATTGAGCCAACTTGGTGATGGTTTTGGCGAGTAATTTTTGTCACCAAGTGTGGCGAGAAATTTCCAAAAGTCGCGAAGCTTGGTGACACTTCGGTGACATTTTGATTTAATCCGCATGTAACTGTAATTGGTTCCTATCCTTGTGTAACTGTTCTAGAGATTATTTAGAAGATGGAGACGTGAAAATCATCAATGCTCTCTCGGGGATTCGAACCTCGGCACTCTCGAATACGCGCCGAGTTTGCTGACCGTTACACCATGAAGGCATGCTAGGAAGGCGGGAGAAATACCTTATATACTTCCCCTTTTAAAGAGCGACTGGGGATTAGGGAACAAATCGCCAAATCCTGGTGGTGGAGAATCATCCTCCACCAACTTTTTTTCAGTTCAAGTGCCACTGTAGAGTTATTAGGCTATTTGGAAGCTGGGCAAGTGAAAAAGAACAATGCTCTCGCCGGAACTCGAACCTCGGACCTCTCGATTTTATTCACCCCGAAGGCATGTTAAGAAGGCGGGAGAAATACCTTACACTGTAATTGTGTAGGCCCTCCAGTAATTTCGAGAAACCAGAGGTACAGGAAATTTCTCCGTGGACGGGAAAAACCAATTAAGACCGAATCCAGCATCTGTTGAATTCAGAGTTTAGCTCAGAGTATTGAGATTTCAGATCAATAAGTTCAGAATATTGGGGGACCACTGTGGAAGCTAACGCATTTGAGTTTTCTGCATTGCCTTGTGCTCAACGTTTTTAGTAGTTTGAAGTGGTAACTGTTGATTGTGGTCTGTCATACTGAGAAGAGCTGTCCCAGTACTTCTGTGTGCAAAGTTCCATAGAGCGTTGAGAAATCAAGGTGAGAGCTTACACATTTGAGGTTCTTGCATTGCCGTATAAAGAGCTTATAAGGTATTTCTCCCGCTTTCTTCGCATGCCTTCGTGGTGTAGTGGTCAACACGTTCGACGCGTATTCGAGAGGTCCGTGGCTCAAGGCCGAGGGAGGGCATTACTCATCTCTACTGCTTCCAAATAAAACCTAATGTTTTTACAAGCTGTTTACTTTTGTGTGTAAAGCTCTACAAATGTAACGTTTTTTATTTTTTTTAAACAAAAAATAATTTTATCAAGTTTTTATTTGTTCTGTGTTCATTCAATCCTTTACGAATCCTTACGCTCGTAACAAAATTTCACTTTCTCTATGTTTGAGAACGCATGTAGTAGTAGTATAAGCTATTTACACTAAATTATATTAGTAATTTCTCAAATGATTGGTACTCTGATACATTCGCCATCATACTTTGAAAAACTTACTGATATACATTTACACAACAGGAAAAACAAACTGTAACAAAATACTGGGAAGCCAGAGTTTTATTTTAGTTACGGAAGAATTCTTCAAAAAATTATTTCAACACTGTAACGTTTTTCCTAATGTTACATATGTACGTACACATGTAACTTGTGAATTATTCAAACTATTGTAATTTTATATTCGAGCACTGTAAAATCGAATTATCTCAGATTGATGTTAAAATTTCACTCTATTACACTGACCGTATAATTCTTGCATTTGTCAAATCCGAATTCCTGAAACTCTTATATGAAATAAATTTACCCAGAAATTTGCGATTCCTATCCTGAGATAACCTATTCATTGAATCAATGGCATCAGTAAGGCTATGTATTTTATCTGCTCCTCAGCGCAACATTTAGAGTCGATTTGTAAAGTGGGAAATGCCATTTATAGTCAGCCCCCCGTAAGCGTGGGATATTTTGAAGTAGGTTCTCTTTTGGAAAAAGGTGGGCGGGACTACATTGTCCATCATCCCTTCTTTCTAGTGCAAGCTGTTGACGAACTGATGGCCTTAACAAGTTTCAGCTTGATGCAATGTCCTTTTCATTCTTGAATGCTAAGTAACAATGCAGGATGCTCTGTTGAGTGCGGGGAGGGATACAGTGGCGATTTTTCTTCGCTTACTTTTCCGCAGCGTAAAGGGCAGGGTCGGGGATTCAAATCCATTAGTCCTCGTGGTTACTAGATTGAAAATTGGAGCAACAAAAGGAGTTTTTTTTTTATTTTTTTTTTATTTACATTTATTCGGATTTCATATGTTCATGTCAAGTTCTTAGCTAATTCCGTGTTTGGGAGAAATAAGATGGAAGTTACAAACCTCAAGTCTTCTTTCCTCTCCATCTCTTTTCTCTTTTCACTACATATAACGTCACTCTTCTTTTAAAACTCATACTTTGAATTAGATGCTTCTTCCCCGATTACTTTGTTGAAAAACCTCTTTATTTCTGCAGCAATTTAAAAATTTCGCATAGCATTAGGTTTAGTTTGATTACTTTTGATTTTCATGCAGCGTGCGATCTTTTTATATCCTCTTGGCACATCCCATGTCTTTATAAAGAAGAAAGGTATTATCAGCCTGAAACTCGTTTTTAAAAGCCATCTATATCTATTTCTCTACATTCACTTATCATACAGAAATGCTGTTCTTTCTGTATGAGAAAGAGCAAAAATCTTTGACAGCTCATCCAATGGTGCTAGGTTCGAATCACGTTAAAAATAAACAATGTGAAAGTTAATAACATCCTGGAGACAGATCCTTGATATTTAATTTAAAAAGAGCTGGAAAGCATTTGATTCCGCTGTTGATTAAAATAATTTTTACTATTAAACAGTCAAAGCTTGGGAAACGGCCTTGTAGTTTTCCATGGCTTCGTGTTAAGTGCTTTTTCGTAAAATAAGTTATATTAAGTGCCGCAGTGCGGTTTACTTTCGTTACCTTTTTCACGGCTTAGTGCCGACTCGGCCATTTCCCAAAACAACTATAATAGTTTTGTTCCCAAATGAGCCTTAGACGGGATGATGCAATAATTATATTCCCAGCTGAATTCGATCGGGATTTTTCTCCTCATTTCATTTGCGGCACAGGCAGTGTTTTTGCACCCCTTTCTGTAAATAAGAGAATGCAAAGTTGGTGCTTTTAACTGCATAAAACCTTTTTTTTTCTCATGATTTATCTTGTTGCGATACGATTACATGCGAAAATAACATTGCAAACATATTTCTGATTCATTTTTATTTTTACCATTTCAGTTGAAGATTTTAACCTCATTCTACACGTTTCCAAGACAAAGCAGCTTGTTATCTACTCGCAAAAATCTTAGCCATTAATGATATTTTGTCATAATGTAGAAGCTACAAAATAACTTTGTTTAATTCCATCTTTTTCGAAATTAAAATGTTGATCTTTGAGGACACTTAATGTTCCACTTGCTATATCAGTCGCTGCAAAAGACCACTTTAAAACAAATGCACTTCGTAAGGTACATTATTTTGAAAAAATATCTGATTACTACGTACTAACTGCAAAAATGGAAACTTTGAAATCAAATATAACTCGGTTTGAGAACATTAAACACAAAATTTAGTTTAATAGTCATTCGCACTGAATTTTCAATTACTTTGTTATTTTAAATACAATTATTTTTATTAATTTACAATATTTTAAGATAAAAATAAAAATAACGAAAAACTAAAAAACATATAAAAAGATGTGTGTAGCTGACCTTGGATCAACTCAAAAGGCCTTCAAACTCTGCTTAATGTTGCCACTCTAGAGGAATAAATTTTGCAATTCGTTTTTCAAGACGAAACAAAACTTTTAGCAAATTGGACGACTTAAAAATAATATACATATTTTTAAGAATATTTTAAAATTTATATGAGTCTGCAAAAAACAAATATTATTTCTATACACTACGCCGTCATTATAATTAATAAATGATCTGCGGAACCGCATATTATTTATCTCCTTTACAAAACTCTCACTTAGCATTAAACTCAACAATGAAAAGAGGTATAAAATGATACGTAAATTCACTAATTTTTAGTAACAATCGCTTAGCCTCCCGAAATGTTTACGATTTCCCATTTTATCCGATTTAGCATCGGACTTCCTTTCCTTGAATAATAGAGATTATATTATAACATAATTTTTTAAAAAATGTGATAAAATGCTTATCGTGTTTTGGAAGTGCTCATACATTAGCACAAAACGTATTACTTATATATTTCTGTCCATATACATCCTACAGATTCATATTTAATACAACTCTAATATGCTCAATACCATCAGAATGCACTGCAGCTTCTTTAATATTTCAGAAAGAAATTAGCGAAAATAATTTAAAAAGTTAAGTCTCAAGAAATAAGCAACAAAGGCAAAACACAGAATAAAACAAAAACTATTTAATATATGTGAGTGAAATTTATCGAAGAGGTTGGTGTAGCATTACTAGACCTCATAGCAAACAACAGAGCAAAGATATGGTAGTATGACATTTGACGAGGTCCGAAGAATGTACAATGGAAACATCACGCTAATAATGAGTGTGATACCATCTAGCTGAAATGCATGCTTGACAACGGCGAGGTAAGCTGGCAATAGTACCATGGATCACTTGTTGTGGTAGTAGCGCGCATTCCTGTAGTAATGCATGTCGCAGTTCGTAAAGGGTGCCTAGCGGTACACTGAGACCTGCTATCCGACGTACTAACATGTTCCTCACATGCTCTATGGAATTCAATTTCGATGATGTATCAGACCAAGGCAGATGTGAAATAGTTTCACTCTCTAGATAACTCCGCACCGCTCTAGCTCTATGCGGGCGAGAGTTATCGGCCATAAATATCGCGTTGGTACTCAATACAGCAATAAAAGGCCGCACAAGGGGTTGCAAAATTTCGGCGCGATATCAGACAGCTGTGACGGAACCACGACAATCAGCAGAGTCCGTTGCGGCCGTTCGTTGCTATCCCAGCCGATACAAGTAAGCCTCCTCCTTTGCAATGGTATTTTTCGACGATATTTGACACTCGATAGCTTGTCCCTGGCTCTCGCTATATCATTGCTCTTCAGGAATCGTTCTGGATGTTAAATCGAGAGTCATCCGTAAAGAGTGCGTGGCCCCACTGTTTTGATGTCCAACTGCGACTTTCACGGACCCAATTCAACCGCGCTCTGACATGCGATGGGGACAAGAAACACACGCCGCCGGTCGTCGGGCGTGCAGTCCACCTTCAAACAGTAGACGCGACATAGTTTGGCGGGATATAGGCCGGCCTGCAGCAGCAGAGATACGGCACCAGTTGTCGTGCGGTTAGTGATCTAACGGCTTGTTGACATAGCAACAGAAAGCGATCGTCTGCTATTGTGGTAATCCTCTGGCGTCCAGACCCATGTCTTCTACTGAGCTTTTTATCGATTTGATAACGATTCCACAGCCTTTTGATTACACTACAATGCACATTCATCTCTTTCACAACAGCAAATTGTCTTACACCCGCTTGTAACATCCCGACAGCCGTCCAAGGCATTTCGTCTTGCAAGTGGTGTTCTCGGCTCCTGCTTTACGCTTTGGCTATCTGGGATTTCATGGAACTATTAGTGCTTGCGAATTAACGCATGGGTCCGACATGCTCCATTTTGAGGCATAGTGATGTGACTGCGAGATTGCATTTTATGCTAATTTTGGTTGCCTATTTGCATTCGGGGATGCAACATCTACCTCATGAGAAAATTGTATGTTTTAATTCCCCTTTTTACATTCTAACCTTTTCTTTTAGAATTTGTTGCTTATTTTTTTAATGCGAGTGTACTAACTATACTGTCATTTTAATAATTAGAAAAAATGCATACTTACTTAGAAATGCAACAAAAAGAATTCTTTCCTAATATTTATTTTATTGAAATTTGTCATTTATTTTGTAAAATTTCATAACATACCTTAGCATTAAAGTTGATTACTCAGTTTCTAACTTTTTTTTTAATGTAGCCTATTATTTAAGTTGGCTATTCAGTGTTTAAAATTTTATTATATAGCTTAGTAATTCTAAGCATTTTCCAATGGAAATTTTCCTGTTTATGAACGCTGGACTGTCTGTTTTATTCTTTTGTCTATGATACTCTTTAATATTTTCTAAGTGAGGAAACTCATTTCCACTTTATTAAAAAGAAAATCGTAATAGGCTGCTTCTTCTTTTAAAGGCAGAATAAATTCAAATATATTGTAGTGACTTTCCTTAAACTTCTATTTATTTTACTACTCCAGCTTTCTACAACATTCGCTGTTCTGTGGCGTTCATGACAGCAGTTTCGTATATCACTAATAAAGTAATGTTCGACCATATAATTATTAAAAATTTCTGCTTCTTCCTTTTGCAGAGATCTTTCCGTTATACATAACCATCCGTCGTCTACTTTACTAAAGGACTGTGAGCTAGTTAGAACCCATTCGAATGTGAGATTTAATTTCTGAATAACTTTTATAGTGGTTAACTAAACCTAAGTTTTGCACCTTCTTTCACCAGCATTCGCTATGATGGAAGCTGCAGCCTTTCACTTCAACAAAACGAAAAATGTTCTTTATAGCACTAATAACAGATAATTCGAAATCGGTTTTAAACGATTTGGGGTAGCGTACGGTGTTTTTTTACTCATTAAAAAAAAAAAAAAACTCTGATACATTGTTTCTTTTTTATCTGGTAGAAATGGATATATAACTGGCATTATATTTATTACATTATCAGAATTTCTAGCACCTACATGAATACTGCAAAGCTAAACCAAGTTGTAATAGACAAGACTTAAAAAGTCAGTCCCCAAAGAACTCTCCATTTGCTTTAAATCTACTCATAGCACTGTCATTCCGAATGCAAGATCTCTATTTTCCTGAAAATCATCAAATAATAAAAAAATTTCGGAATATTTTTCTGGAATAAAGTAGACTTCTACTGTATCTAGACATCCAAAGGCTTTTCAAAATTCGGTAGACTAAGAACAAAATCTAAATGTTTATCTAAAACATGGGCAAAAGATTTTTTTATATATCATCGGTATGGCTGATAATTCTTCCCGACGTCTTCTGAAACAACTTATTTTGTCTTTTTGTGTTTCAGATTTTGCTTCATCTCTGGCGCATACAGTATGTACAAGAAATGAAACAAAAAATTGAGTACATAAATTGAAGCATACATATCTTTTCTGATCAATGTCTTTCTCGTCGGCACTTATAAGAATACTTCCATTGCTAAATCGGCAAACCTAATGCCTATTTCATCTTTGATATGTATGCTTCGGTATCAGGTACTAGGGCTTTTTGGCGTTTGAGTTTCAATATATTCCATTTTTCTGAGACTTTGTTAAAAAGACTCTTAATGTAACCAGTACAGGATAGCGAGACAAGCTAATAAAAGAAAAAATGAGGTGGGGAAAAAATTGCTACTAGAAATTGGTTTTTTAAAAAAGGTCAAATGCAAAGATAGGTTAATGCGAACCACGTAAGTCTTTTGATAAAACGAAAGAAGGTGAAGTGTCATAAACTCATCCCGCTTTACGTTTATTTGAGGGGGTGGAAAAGGCTTATATGGAAATGGTGATCAAAAGCCATTTCAGTTTCCGGCTAAATAGGGAATAAAAGGCTGTCTTAAAATAGGACTGTTCTGGCACATCACTCCTTTTCACACTGAATTTGATAAGGGGTAATGCAGGCTATTTTCTGCCAATATAAAGTGTAATTTCTTTTAGTAGTTGCTGTTATGAAAACATTCGCTTTTAACAGAATTTTTGTAAGAACTGTTAAGGTAGGAGCGCGGTCATGCACATATGTGATTTTTAAATTAGTCTGAGAGATCCATGTGTTTCGTCCCATTCAAAAACGAGAAGGTCAACTTCATCTGAAAAATATGTCTACTTCCTTCTTTCTACCATTCTGTTCAAAATAACATTAATAGAAATGCCATCCCCAGAAATCGTAGCATTTCGAAGGGCATCTAACACGTTATATTTCCAGAGCAACTCTGTTTAGCCTTCAAAAGGCGGACCAAATGTCGCGTAAGGAAAGAGCTGCAGACTAATATCAGACTTAAAAATAAATAAATAAATAAAAACTGGCAGGTTACGATGAAGCGATTTCTTTTATAAATATAATATATTAAAATAATAGAAAACAGATCTTACATGCAACAAAAAAAATATATTAAAATGTTTTTAATAATTTCGGAAATACTCATTGCATATCAAAATGTTCATCCAATAAAGTTTATATTCCTGCGTTTCTCTTTCAGCAACAACATTAAATTTCACTCAGTAAATTAACAATTTTTCTGGTATCAACCATTCATAGTAATTTTTTTGGCAACTTCTTATATGACAAACCACCAGCAGCATTTTCAGTAACTTTCAATAACGTTTCTAAATTTAATACTTATACATTGCTTTTGCAGACATCTTAATTTAAAGTTGCTGAAACTGATGCATACAACGGACCATGAAACGTGAATTTTGAAGTAAACTTGATCGATTGCAACAATATTTAAAACAAAAAAACAACGAACTGCCATGGCACTTCTCTAATATTGGTTTGTTATAAGCTACCAATAATGTTGCCATGAAAAAAAAAGTAGTGCAGATACTTTAGAAGTGTAATGATTCAGTTAAAGAGTGATGTATGATAACTGGTAATTATAAGATGAATTACATCAAACTGATAAAGGATAAAATTAATGTTTCACAGTTGATGAACTCCCGTTTTCCAAAACATAATTTAGTTATTTCAATGGAAAACATCAGTTTTGTTATTAAAAACGTTTATTACAGAAAGAATTATAAATATATTTACTTTATTTGCTTAGCACACAAAATACTTGAGTTTGATAACGAAGTTAGGCATTTTAATTGTCGTCATGCTGTCCTTCTTTAGAAAAAGGTTGTCCTAGAGAATATTATAATCATCAATAATGCATTCTTAGAAGTACTAAGATAGGGCTTCCTCGCTCTGTGAACTGATTCACACTACGAGTCCTCAACGCCCCCCAGGAGAACTGGGGCCGGGGTTCAACCCCTTTCCTAGAACCTTGGAGGGATCGGCGCAACGCACCTGAACCCACAGGGCGTCACTGGTCGCTAATTTGCTACCTACCAGTCGCTCGGGCTGCCCGTCGCAGAGGGTCATTACCCAGCATACCCGGGACGCTACTCCCGGGCTACTAGTACCACGCTACTCTAAGACTTGCCGGACCCCGAGCCCGCCAATAAGTGACCTTTCCAGATCCCCCACAACCACTAGGTTCGTAATTTGTATACCCCCCTGGCCGAGACTGCCTAGGTACAGATCCTGGCCAGTAGCTTCGCAGAGTTCTCTATATCGACCCCCGGGGGGGCTCTTAGAAGTACTGGTAATTCAAAGATAGTCGTCATGAAAATGCAATAGTTACAAGAGAATCATTTTATTTGAGATGACCTTTGTGAATTCAGTTAAAAATTAAATACGCCAATTCCCTCGATGCAGCAACTATTCGAGTCCACCTAAATTTAGTATTCTAAATTTTCTTATTTTTACAATTACTGCGCAATGATTGCAGTTTTTGAGTGTATCTTACTATTTTATATGATTGATTAAAAGCGGTATAAATTATGCAATGCGAATTTTCATGTAATACAAGTATGATTTTGGTAGAGAACAACAAATACCTTTCTATCTAGTGAATGATACATAACCTCTGTAGCACTGCGCTTCAGCCTCCAAGAGTTCACTCAGGGCAGTTGAATCAAGCACCTGGAAAAAAAATCAATAAAGAAAGGGAGAGTGAAGCAAGCAGCAATAAATCAGTAGATCAATTAACGTCGATACAACTTCCAGGATGATTGATTAAGGTAGCCTTGACGCAGAGATGCACCATTACGGCTAATTGATCACACGTAAGGACCGAGGAGTGTCATGAAATGCATTGTCTTTATCCATATAGGTACATACACACATACATAGATGCACATACATATACAGGGTGTAACAGAACTGATGGTAACGACTTAAAGAGTCGATGAACATTATAAAAGCAACAATTTTAGTAATACAGTGGAATGTAAAATGTGAACATGAAACGCAATACGAACGAACGACATGGAAAACAAAAAGTCATTTTAATCATGGATATTTACAAGAAATAACAGTTGATATTTTCAAGAATTGTTAATTGTTCAAATAAACGACCAACAGCTGCGATACATGCTACAATGTACTACAACGGTGGCGGATCTCTTTCACGAGGCGAAGATTGGCTCTCCTAAAGACTTAGTCTCCTAATTACAACAACTGCTGCAGAAATACGTCATACGCAGGATATCCAAAGAGTATGCCAATCACTTAATCCTCGTAAATTAATTTTAAAATGAGGAAAGTTAGATGCATGAATACTGAAGAAGGTAATGATAAATTTTTTAAATAGACAACAAGCTATCCAGAAAAGCATGAATTTATTGAATCTAATTTTTAAAAAAATATAAATTTCGTACTATTAAGTGACATAGCCAGTTAAAAAATAACAATTTATTATGGAAATTTAAATCTAATTATTTGCATTAACAATTGACAACTAAAAAAAACTTTTACTTTTGTGGAGATCAGATTCATGTTTTCGCTGAGAGATGTAAGGCAGTTAATTTTTGGCAATAAAGGCGATTACCTTTATTTAAGAAGTAAGTAACCCCGTATAGTTCAAAAACCTTGCTAATTAAACTATTAAAAGAGCCGCCCAGATGGTACAAGGTTTAGGGGAGCCTACTGTGATACTGAAGGGCCCGGGTTTGAACCCCGAAAAAGGCGTGACTGTTATTGCCTGTCCGTTCATAGGAGATAATCTATTAGGTGCTTCCACAATAAAGTGGCCACCATATCCGGCCTTAGTAGTGGCCAAGCCTAAGTCGGCTAAGTGCCCGCCAATGGAGGAAAAAAAACCTATTAAAAAGATTAGAGAATTTTAGATACCTGATTCATTTTCAGGTATAACAGTTTAAAATGGTTTAATCTTGAACTCTCGTCCCAAACTTGAATAGATAATTGCAACTAACTATAAGTTTTGTCTGTTGTCAGATTTTCCCAAAACTCTTAAGCCATTATACCAGAATGGAAATAAAAAGATTGCAGATTTCAGGAGAATTTAGCAGAACGTGTCTCGACGACGTAAAATACTCCTCCTTTTCAAAACAGTTTTGTTGTTATTGCTATTATGATTATTTTTCTGATTTATGTAACAGAAAATCAAACTTAAATACGCAGATGTGAAACGCAGCAGTCAAAAACAAATTCAAAACCCAAAACGAATTTGTTACATTTTATATGTTCTGAAGAAAAATAGGCTGTGAAATTCGAAGTAAATGAAAAGATTTCAGAGGGTTTAATGCTTCACGGGCAAAAGTGCTTTCAGTCTCCTTGAATTATTCGAGAAATTAATCATAACGAACATATGTGTGAATAGTTCTTCAGAAGAGGTCTTTATAAAGAAAAATTTTCGGCGATTATCAGACAGACATTTAAAAAATTCGCAGACCACTTTGATGGTATGGTAGCTAATTTTCTTATCATTTACAAATAACGTGGAAAATATTAGGACTTGCTAATTATTAATCTGTAAAGATTTTCTTGGAGTAAACTAAGTAAATTTCGAAAAAACTTTATTTTCTAATGGAATAAATTTTTTTTATGGGGACAATAATATCAAACTATGAGTTAGCTTATAAGGTATATCTCCCACATTCGTAGCGTGCCTTCGTGGTGTAATGGTCAGCACACTGAGCCGGTATTTCAGAGGTCCGTGGTTCGATCCCCGGCGAAGGCAATGCATATTTTTCATGACTCCTGCTTCGAAATAAACCTAATGTCTCTACAAGCTAACTATGCAAAATTCAATGATTGGCAAAATTCTACCTTCGGCCCAAATTTTGAAATAAAATTTCATGCAGTTTAAAAGACGAAGAAAGCAAAATACATTTTCCAAAATCAAATTAAACTTACCTTTGAAAAATTACACGTTTACATTTCGAAATGCATTTTTATTATGCAAAAAAAATCTATTCTCAAATTGAAACTAATATAGGTTCACATGCATTAGTCATAAGTCTGCTGTTCGCATTTATGCCACATTCTGGCCTTGCCGTTAGAACTGTAGAAAAAAACAGAATTATTATTATTGCATATCCAAAGCAAAATTCGAAGTTGTTACTTACTTTTTGGGTAAAGTTCAAATTAAGCTTCTTATTATTTTATAGGCGTAATAATTTCTCTTATGTTTCACCAATTAGTTACGAGGATGTTAGTATTTATAAAATTAATAACTACTTAATAGCATGTGCATCATAAATTTTAATACTTATTCTGTTTGTTTCGATCTTTAAATATTTAATATAATTTCTTATTAAAATACTGCATATTCTTAAGGTCAATCATCCATTTGGAACATATGTTTGCTTCATACATTTGAAGTAGCTCCTTCCCTTCTGTAATCCGCAGAAATAAGAAATGAGATAGATGAGCAGAAACTTTCAGTAAAAAACATTCGGGGGTCAAACGTTCATTCTTCTCTCATTCTAAACACAGCTCGCATCCTAACCGGGAGAACTTTGTTTTTTGATGTTTTCCGAAACCATTGATTTAGAGTCGCATGCATCGAAGCCCGGTAATCAAAGGTGTCCCATTTCGGCTACCCCTAGTAGGGGGATCAAAGTGGGGAATGTCATCGATTTAGGATTTCCCCCATCTTCCCGAGAGAACGAGAGAGGAACTTTTATTTGAATCCCCGATCGCTCGCTTTTTGTTTTCATTTCGATGGATCATAACGTTTCCTTTGGAGATGTCGCTATTCCATTGGACTATGCGATACAGGTATTATTTGATTCAAAAATACTTCGGATTGAAAGAGTTACATCAAATACGTCACGTTTCCGGATTTGAATTTAGTCTTTCGTTTTGAATGGAAGACGAATGCTGCATATTTAAATTATACATCACTACTGGGGTGAAAAAAAAATAGTGTTATTAATACCGCAGATTCAAAGCGTCTCTGTTGTCGAACAAATGTTATTATACTCTATTTTCTTTCTTTTTCAATTACAAGGTCAAATTCCAACGATTTTATATCTGTTTATATATATTTTGCATATTCTCCTTATGCAGGCTACCGAAAAAGCTCCAAGTCATTCGAAAAGCAAAGCAGTTAAAAACATTTGCTACTTAAGGAGCTGAATCACTTTCTTGCGAAATATTTCAGATGTCGTACATCACAAATGTACGACAGATGTCACAAAGAGCTTTCAAATTTTTTAAAGTTTAAAATTAGTGCTTTTGTAAAAGGAGACGAAATATTCATTCTCATCTCAGTTTAACTAAATTTTGCAGGTCCTGCAGCTAACAGGCCAGCTATACTTTCGATGCCTTAAAAGAGTACAAAAGCTGTATTTAAATATTAATTTCTGTATGTATTAAAACTTTTTTCTTACTTATTGTTTGCTTCCTGTATTTCATTTCAGGAACAATGTTGATCAATTGCATTTATTATCATAGTGTTGGATTTCCAGGCCTGTAAATTTATTTCATAACTTTCGTTGATACATACATAATCTAACGCGATATTCAAAGCGAGTATTACTTATAATATCGGAAGATTCTGATCAGAATTTTCGGGGAATATTAAATTTATGTATGATTCGAAAAATTCTCATGTGATGCGTGCAATCACAGGTGAACCAGAGTAATTAAATTTTAGATTAACAATTTTGATTATTGCTTATTTTAATAAAATGTCTTAAGGTGTAAAGAAATCTTCTGTATCAGCTGGGTTTACCTAAACAAACGCTTATAAAGGGCACTAGGATTTATTCCTTAGGAAGAAAAACGTCAAAATACTTTATCCTATGCAAGAGATATGAAATTATAAAAATCAAGACGGGCTTTGAGAGCGGCAGCAGTTGCAGGTGACTGGAGACAGGTGAATGCGGTCCCGACACCAGGATGGCTTACATAGACTATTCGGGAATGCGCATCTGGAGCCCACAATTGTCTAAGACAATCAGCTCCTGATTCTCCAAGAACACAGTATCGGAAGCTCATTTTGAAATATTTTATATAAATATGTACCAGATATTGATTCAGTGGATTATACCAATTCGTTCGTTAGCAGACATGTTGATGCGCTCAAGTAAATTAAAAGATAACTGCATATGCAAGTAAAACATTATATACATACGACTGGGTCGACTCTAAGTTATTATATCACTTATATAAAAATCTTAAAAGATGTCTAGTATCTTAAAAGAACAGTTAAGTAAAGTCAACAGTAGCATCAAAAATGAAACGCTGCTATTTACGGCCAAGTGATTATTAACAGGGAATATAATGAACAATGTTGCAAATGTTCCAAATATGGTTTCAAAAGTTACTTGCTGTAAGTACAAGGTACAGGTAAACTGCGTCTAGTTTTATTTGCATATAAAAATATAATTTAGTCGAACTCAACCATTTGACATTCCGTCTCATGTCAGGTTTGACTTTAATGTTGAATAAAAACTAACTAGCTTTGGTTTTATTAATTGTTTTATTATTTATATATTTGAATTAAAATATAGCTTAAAATTTACTTTTATAGCAAATGCCTACTTAAGTAAATCGTAAATAATAACAGTAAGTAAGTTTTAGTCCAAAGAGGCTTTGTCTCTGAAGGACTATTGTTTTCGTTTTGCGATTTTGGGTTGGAAACGCTAAAAGTCCGAATCACTTTTCAAACTGCTGCCTCGAAATATTGCAGCTCTGTATTATATTTAAAGAAATTAAATAATAAGGAATCTGCAAAAATGTATGTATATTTCTCCAAATGTGATAAAACAACGGTACCTAGAGCAATTCAATTTTGAATAACGTACGTTTCCACTCGAATATGCGCATCTGGAAGCCCAAATTTGGAATTTGGAATTTGTTTTATTATCTGTTTCATATTTTGTAAATAAAACTTTAACGAATTTTTAATGAGCAAACTCAATGGATTTAAAAACGAGCAATAACAACACTTTACGGGGGAAAAAAAAAACTTTTTACCTCCAGCGCGCGAACTGTGTATCGGAAATTCTAAAGATAGACTCATTTTAAAATTATTTTGCGATATTGTTCTTGAACTGAATTTTATGGTTTAAGTGTGAAGAGCATGATATTTAATAAATGAAGGTAACACACAAAATGTTAAAAAAAAAACAACGCTTTGGACGCAATTTAAAATCTGAAAATTTTTTTTTTTTTTTTTTTTTTTTTTTTTTTTTTAGGTAAGTAAGTTGAGATTATAGAATTAAGCAAACTGCGTTAAAAGTGAAATATGTTAGCGTTTTATCTGAGTCCAAAGATACTGTGCGTGACTAAAATGTGAGGAATGTAGAAGGGTTAGAATTCAATTAATTACGTGTGTTAAGGTGATCTCTCCATTAAAAGCAAGAACCGAATTTCCAAAAACTTGTCCCATTGTTCGCTAGATTACAGGTCTTAGGATAATTCAGCTTAATCTTCTTATGAGTAAGTTGACGATAGGCAATGAGTGGGTGTAGTGTGTTTATCGTTGGTCAAACAGCTGTCCGTGCGAGTGGTAGCAGCATTATTGGCTATAGTACTGCCTCCATTTTGATGCAGAGACCTCTTGGGAGGAAACGGAACTGAGAATCTCGTACGTCGTTTTCCCTTACATCATACATAACAGAAGATTCAAAATTTATGTGTAAAGATTTGCATTACCCAGCTTCTTGTAAATATTAGTACAAATTTATAAGCTACGTCGGAGATACAAGCTTAGTCCTTTTGCCTTCTAGTGATTCGAGAATTCCTGAAACGAAATTTTCTTTCGAAAATTCTCGAAAATCTTAAGGTTCTTAAAAATAAACTTTAAAAAATTGCCATCTGGAGATTGCAGTCTGATACCTCAAAAATAAGTTTACTGTTAAATATTATAAAAAAAACTGAAAAGCTAAAAATGTTCGTTGATGTGCATGTTATAAAATATATGTCGCTGCTAAAATACATACCACTTCCTACAACTATACTCTATGTTTTAAATACTGTTACAAATTTTTTATTTAATTATCCAATCTTAGTAGAGTTGTTAAATTAAAATTTTTGTGTTTCCCCATGATACGCAGTTCGGGACAAATTTTGAGCGAAAGTTATGTCGGTAAAGTAAAAATACAGGAGAACGTGCGTAACATTTAATAAGTAGGTATCTGTTTAATTTGTATTGAAATTGAATAAATGCAATTGACCACTATGCTAGCTGTAACCGTTATTACATTCTTTTTTTGCTTTTCAGAAATCTCGAGAAACTGAATTTACTATAAAGATCTCACGAGGCCGCTTAAAAACTATTTAAGTCCAAAGAAAAAGCGCCTCAGTTCAACTGTTTAGTTACTTGCTTAGTTACTGTTATTGCGAGTTGTAGTTCCGCGCGAACTGAGATAAATCGGAGTTAGCTTTCTGTTTAGATAAAGCTTTGCATTTTAACGTTTTTAGTAGTTTAAAGTATAACTACTGATTATATTGCGTATTATTTTTAACACTTGTACGAACATTTCTGCGAAAATTTCCAGCATTCTGTTATATTTCTTTTGATAAGAATAAATTTTATTAACCTTTTATCGGACTTGTGCATTCAATTTATTGCGAACCCGTACGCACGCAACACGTTTTGGTGTCAGATGTGAGATTGAATGCTTGTGACAAGTGCGATGGAAGAACAATTAAGACGACTTGTGAAAAGAAAGTTCCAAGAAAAGATAGAAGGCGCGACAACTCAATTAGAGAAGAAATGAAAGCCAGACAAGAAAAGATGGAAGCTGGTCAAGAAAAAATTGAAGTAGGACAAGAAAAAAGGAAAAGAGAAATTAAGTGCATAAGAAAACAAATTTGAAGCTATGGAAGGCAGAATAGACGCGGTTGAAAATAAAGTTGGACAAATTGAAGAAAAGTTTCTTCTGTCAAAGAACGAATATAAGAGAGAGTTTTGGCCATGGAACAGCAAATCAGTTACACAGTTTCTTCTGTATTTCTTCTGTCTTTTACACTGTTTCTTCTGTCAAATAGAAGAGAGAATTTCATTTGACGAACAACGAATCGAAGGAATAGTTTCTGCCGTCCAAGAACAAATCGAACAATAAATTGATGACAGGGTTTGTGGGACCGCCAAAGACTATGATACTTTGAAGAAATTCGTAGCGACGGCAGGGAGCAATACAGATGGTTTTAAATTTTTACCGATGTCTGTTCGTCCCTCTCTGAAGCTATCTACATATGATGGGAAGACTTCTTAGCAAGTGTATAAGACACAATTTTCTATAGTGGTGGAAGCGAATGGATGGGATACCAAACCTAATGCTTGTCATCTCTCCGCTTCTCTGAGAGCAGACGTAGCGGATATCTTTCAGACTCTTCCCGAAAACCAACGGCTAAACTTCCAAGCTTTATCCGGCGCGTTGGAGCTGCGCTTTGGGGAGAAATGTTTGAAAGACTACAGCAGGCTTCAATTAAAATCCTGTCAACAGAAGCCCAAGGAAACACTTTAGGAGCTCACAACGGATGTTGAAAGGCTGTCTCACCTCGTCTTTTCGGAGTACCCGAGAGAAACAAGGGAAATCCTGTCCCTGTAGTACTTCATCGATGGCATTTGGGATTCGGAAATACAGAAGACTCTACGAATGGCGGATGTCAAGGATTTAAAAAGCGCTATGGTTAACGCCATAAAATTCGAGGCAGCCCAGCAAGCAACTAGCAGAGATCGCCACCCAGGCAGATCTACTCAAGTACAAGAGCCAGTGGATCAACTGACTGCTCGTCTAAACGATTTAACTAGACAAGTCAACACCTTGAGGCGGAATAGGAATGACATGAAATAAACTCTAAAGTGCTAGAACTGAGGTGCGGAAGGCCACATACGTCTGAACTGCAGAATGCCCCAGGGTACGGAAGTTAAGACCTCTCCCAGCAAAAAGCAGGGAAACTAATTAGAGGCCATCTCGTGAGGAGGAGATTGCCAGGTGAAGAGAAGCCCCATTTTAAAGCACTTCAGATTTCTGCATTGAGTGGCGACAGTAATGAACTCTTCATCATGGGACATATGAATGGAGTTCCCTGCAATATGACGATCGAAACAGGAGTCAATGTTACCATCATCCGAAAAGATTTGGCTCAACAACTGGAATGTAAACTTACATGGACGCCGCCCTGCGTTACCCTTTACTTTGTGTCGAGCGAGAAGATCGAAATCGAAGGAAAATTAAACATTAACATGCCGCCTACCATCATATGGCATACATGTCAGAGATTATAGATCCTTGCATACTCGGATTGGACTTTCTAAGGAAATATAATTTTTCCTTGGGCCTTAAAAATAACGAAATGCATTCTACCTCTGAGGACATAGCCCTATTCGGAATTAATGACGAATGATTTAAATCTATTCACAAAATCATAGCTCAAGACGATATCACAATAATAGCAAAAGCAGAAATTTTCCTTCTTGGATCCATAGCCGAAAATAGAAATTCCCTACGGCATCATAGACTATCCAAAGAACTGTAACAGCCCGAAAGGAGTAGTATTAGCCTCAGCACTCGTCCACCTATCGAGGACCGTTATCCCGGTGAGAATTGCCAATATAACTGAGAAGGCGAGAGTTATTAAGAAAAGTGACGTGGTTGCCGCATGTACACTAGTGACCAGTGTTCAACGAAACAGTTACATCCCAGAATCCTTGTCTTCAGAGAGTATTACATTGGAGTTATTTCAAAATGCATAACTAAGCGATGAAGAGAGGAATGCTGCCGAACGAGTATTTCAAGAACTTCAACGCGTTTTCATCCGCTGGTCTTCTGATGTGGGTCGAACCAGTTTGACACAACATAAAATCGATGCCGGGGTTCATCCACCAATTAAGCAGCATCCAAGACATCTACCGGTTGCTGAGCAGGAAGAGGTAGGAAAACTTCTAAAGGACATGGAAGAAAGCGATGTCATTGAGCCTTCAGCAAGTCCAGGGGTATCTCCCATCATCCTGGTTAGAAAGATGGTTCAACTAGATTTTGCGTTGACGATCGCCAGTTAAACGAGGTTACGAAAAAAGATAACTACCCTCTTCCTAGAACTGATGACATTCTGAACACTCTTGCTAGAAGCAAGTAGTTTTCGACACTTGATTTAAAAAATTGATATTTTCAGGTAGAGATACATCCTGATGACCGAGAAAAGACGGCACTTATTACCGGACAAAGATTTCGGCAGTTCAACATGATGCCGTTTCGACTACGTAATGCGCCGGCAACATTCGAACGCCTCATGGAAACTGTTTTGAAAGGGCTTTTCTACAAATCCTGTGTGATATACTTGAATGTAATCATCATTGTGGGGAAGCGTTTTGAAGAACATCTAGAAAATCTTAGAAAGGTCCTTCAGAAACTGAAAGTAGCCAATTAAAAATTGAGTCCCCGTTAAATGCAAGTTATTCGGACATGAAATGAATTGCCTCGGACAAGTCATCTGAAAATATCAGCAGTTAAAGACTGAAAACGCCCAATAAATGTGAATCAGCTGAGAAGTTTCCTAGCTCTTTACACCTACTATACGAGATTCGTGAAAGACTTTTTTCCATCGCAAGACCCCTTCACATGCTGATGGAGAGCAAGCAAAAGTTCTTGTGGACAAAAGACAGTGAAGATACTTTAGAACCTCATGGAAGCTTTGACATCTGCTCCAATCCTGACGTGTTCTCAGGTCGATACGCCATTTATTCTCGACACGGATGCAAGCAATGAAAGTGTCAGCTCTGTTTTGTCCCAAGAAATTAACGGACAAAAATGTGTAGTTGCTTAATGGAGCAAATGCCTGTCTAAACCGGAGAGGAATTACTGTTTCACGAGGAAGAGTTGCTCGGCATAGTGAAAACCGTAGAACATTTCGATCATTATCTATACGGCACAAAATTCCTGCTCCTCACGAATCATGCATCATTGCGAAATACAAGCCCTTAATCCGGTCGCACGACAAATTACAACATGAGCATCGGCTGATCGAGACCCAGTGATCGAAGTGACAAAGAAGTCAGGAAAGACCAGCTGGGAGACAGGGACGTTAAGCCTATAATTAATTTAATGGAGTCCTCAAACAGAAAACCTACTTGGCAGGACATTTCGATCTATAGGCCGACGACAAAGCAATACTGGGCACTCTGGGACTCACTCCATATTCAAAACGGCGTCTTGTACCGGAAATTCGAATCGAATGATGGAAAGACTTTCTAATGGCAGCTGATACTTCCAAGATCCCGGATCAAGACGTCTTTAAAGAACTACGTAGCAGCCCTGCAGGAGGCCGGAATAGTAAAGACCTTGCAGAGAGTTCGAGAGCGCTTCTGCTGGAGTAACGCAAAGGATGACGTACAAAGGTGGTGCCGATTTTGCGGTGCCTATGTGGATCGGAAAGGACAGAAGAAACACTGTCGAGGCAAGCAGCAACGTTATAATGTAGGAGCACCTTTTGAACATATTGCCTTTGACATCCTGGGACCTCTGCCACGAACTGCTGATAGCAACAAATACATTCCGGTTGTCATTGATTACTTCGCTAGGTGCCCTGAAGTGTATCCTATTCCTGATCAAGAGGCTGTTACCGTAGCAGAGATAATGATACAGCATTAGATTTCCAAGTTCGAATGCGTCTTCAATTATATTCCGATCTAGGAAGAAATTTTGCATCGGCTGTAATTAAGGAACTCTGCAAGCTATTCGGCATTCACAAAACCCAAACGACACATTTACATCCCCAGTCAGACGGCATGGTAGAAAGGTTTAATCGAAACATCCTTAAAAACCTCTCGTTGGTGGTTTACAGAATCCAACCGGACTGGAACAAGAAGTTACATCTGTTTTTATTGGCTTACCGCAGTGCTGTCCACGAGACTACCAGCTACTCCTCATCTCAGAATGCTATTCGGTCGTGACCTTCGTCTGCCTTGTGTCTCTTGTTTGGTCGCCCTCCGAATGCACCTTCATCACCTGAGGAGTACATCCAAGATCTCCAGGCCCGGTTTGAAGTACAGTTTTGCCCTAGAGAGAGTCAACCTGAAGACAGAGAAGATGAAGACCGGATACGACACGAGAGCAACATGACCTCGCATCAACGAAGGAGACAGGGTGTGGCCGTGGAATCCGATTCGACGGAAAGGACTCTGTCCTAAACTACAGTCACATTGGGATGGTCCGTACACAGTCCTAAACAGGCTGAATGACGTCGTAGTTTGGATCCGTAAGTCATCGAATTCTAAGCCTAAAGTCGTTCATTACGACAGGCTAGCTCTTCACTTTGGCTATAGTACGCAGTGTATATAATATAAATAGTACAAGACGATGGTCCTTTTTGTTTCTAAATTTGTAAATTTGGGCACTTATTTATTGATTTAGTATTTGATTTGTTTTGTGTTATTTATTGCAATTATTGCTTATGTTGTTTACTATAGAAATGTAATGTTTATTATTACATTAATGCCTTAGTTGTCAGTATGGCTTCCTGTCCATGGATTGTACTGCTCGGGACGTGCAGTCCTTGGGAAGGGGCCAGTGTTAGGAATTTTGTATTTAGCTAATTTTAGTAGAATTATAATTAAAATTGTTGTACTTCCCCGTGCAACGCAGCGCGAGACAAATTTTGAGAAAAAGCTATGCCGGAAAAGTTAAAATACAGGAACACGTGCATTTAACATTTAGTAAATAGGTATCTCATTAATTTGTATTGAAACTGAATAAATATAATTCATCATTATGTTAGCTGCAACTGTAAATGCATCCTCTTTCTGCTTTCCAGAAATCTCGAGAAGCTGAATTTACTGAAAAGTTCTCGCGCAGCAGGTTAAAAGTTATTTAAAGCCGTAGAAAGAGCGTCTCACTTCAGTTGTTAGTTAGTTGCTTAGTTTCTGTTATTGCGAGGTATAGTCTGCGCGAACTTGGATAAATTAGAGTTAGCTTTCTCTTTAGATAACGCTTTGCACTGCGTTGTATTTTAATGTTTTTAGTAGTTTAAAGTATAACTACTGATTATATTGTGTGATAGTTTGGACACTTGTACGAATATCTCTGAGGAAAATTCCAGCATTCTGTTATATTTCTTTTGATAAGAATAAATTTTAGTAACATTTTATCGGACTTGTGCATTCAGTTTATTACGCAGACAACAATATTCAAACAACGTTACGCAACAAACGTTTTGAGGTTTGCATGTTTGTATCAAACAGAATTTCAGATTTTTGATAGATCACGATTTCATGCTAAATTAAAGACATCAGGGAAAAGAATTTAAAGAATAAATGTTAGATTTCAATTGTTCCTTATCAGTTCTACTACTTTGAATTGTAGAAACAGCTCTGTATTTTATCTGTTAGGTACTCAACATTCTAACACATCTATATTAGTATTTGGGGAAAAAAAGAGTCAAAATATTTCATTCCTTTCAAGAGATTTAATAACTGTGAAAAGTAAAGTCGTTCACAAAGAATGAACTAAAATCACTTAAAACTTAATCATATTATTACCAATCAGTAACTGGTGATACATTTAACAGTTATGTTATTATTAATTAACACATAGAAATCGAAAGTAGAAATATTAATAGCATAATAACTTTTCAATAAATTCCAGTCTGAATCTTCTTTTGGAGTCACTACAACGAATGTAAAGAAAATCAACAAAATTATTGTAAAGTGAAGGTATCCAAAATTATTGTTATTAATTTAAAAATATACACTGATTCTGGTTACTTTTAATGAAATTAATTCTATAGAATAATATATATTGTAAGCATCGTGTAAAATATAAAACACTAATATTACATTCGAGCTTTTCTTCTTGCGATGTTGAGCAACAGTGATTTTCATTGCTGTCGCTAGGAGAATTTTAATTTGTTTGGAAACCCAAGGCAACGGAGAGATTCACGCAAAGTTTTCGAGGCACTGAAAATGCTCAGTGAAGAAGTATCCTTTTTATTTAGAAAAGTGTATGAAATGGGAAAAAACCACGCAAAACAATAAATATCTGGCTTTTATCTATATTTTTTATGATTTTTTAATTATGTTCAAAACATAGCACTATTTTATTTACAGCTACTGGCAATTTTTATAAAATAATATTTCAATAAATTTAGTCTAAGGATTTATCCTCTAAATAAATCATGTTTCGATAAAAAAATCTCAAAAACTTAGAAATTTCTCTCTTTTTAGTATAACGTCGGTTTTATGCAAAATGGTTAATTTTTTTGCATTTTTAAATTCCGAGGTATTTTGATAATTGCCTTCTAAATATTTATTTATAATGATATAATGTTATTATAATGAACTGAAATTATCATCAACGGTTTTGATAATTCCCAAACTTCGTCAAACTGATTCTTATTTAATGTGATTCGTTTGCGATAAAATTCGTACATAAAGTAGTATCACGCATGTTATTAAAAGTCATTTATCTTTAGCTCCGTAATCTTAGATTTCATTTCTAAATCATTCAGCAGTTTTCTGAATTCATTTTAAATTATCAAATTATCTTCATATTAGAAGTTTAACTGAACGAAAAGTAATTTGTTAGCAAAAGCAACTTTCGGATTTTGTAAATCAAAATTTATCATGCCAACGGAGTTTTTTATGTTTCCTTTTATATTTCGTATTTTTCTAAGAATTTTTCTCGAGAACGCTATAATCTTAATAAACAAATTCTGTAGAATTGTAGTTTGAGACTTTCTCGTAGATTTCACGACTTCTCGTGACATACTTTTAGCAAGGCCAGCTCAGCTTCGCCATGCTTTTTCAATTACAAAATTCTCACGATAATTTACTTTTCACGAATAAATTTTGCGTTTGAGTTTCCTTTCCATAAATAATTTGATATTATAATTAAATATAATTTTTCTAGCATTTCATTAAACTCTGTTATATTAAATAAACCATCGAGCAATAAAAATATTAAAATGGCCTAGGACAGTAAATTGAAGTTGTTCATCATTCGTGCTTATAAGAATAGCAAATAAAACTTTAGAAGCTGAAAGCGTGGATCTTTCTCAACTAAGCTACGCAATTGCTCTAAAGTGCTTCGTACAAAGCCCTATATGAACTTTTTTTAACCAAACCATAAATTGCTTCATTCTTTGTCAAATTTAATCCCATTTAGATCACAAAATGCTCATTTGCCAATGAAAATATAAAATATGAAATCTTCAATCCTAATAAAGATCTATCACAAAAAGGAAAAGCAACATGGAAGACTATCTGGAAACGCACGTGACTATTGTCAGTAACTCATTATCAGCATCAGCAAGTAACAATCACAGCAATACAAATGAAAATCCGAAAAGAAAAGGGGAAAAAGAGAAAAAGAATAAAACAGAGAGATAATATCAAGATTATTTCCTTCAAGGTAAAGGATATTTTTCGTTTTTCTTTTTAAAGTTCCTTACAAAATTCTCGCTTCTATGATATTTGTTTCAGTCGAAGATTGAATCTCATTTAGACTAGACTGATTTTTAATACCTATTTAAGTGAATAAAACCACTCGTAAATGCTACCAGTTTCTAACATTTTTTTTTTCATTAGAGGAAGGAATGCTGTTTTTTTTTCGAGGATTTCTCACTTACAGTCTTAAATATATTGAGTGTAGAAATCATTCGTACAACAGTGGTTTCGCGAAAGAAATTATTATTTGGGCATGCTAATTTTACCAAAGCTTCTTCAAATGCAATAACTAATAAAAAACGTTTACCACATACGAGTGCAAAAAAACAGTACGGAAAAGGTATTGAATTAGCTTTTAAATATACATGAAACTAAAAATTGGGGATTTATTGGCGCATAAAAAGTATTCATACATTCAAACAAATGCAAAATTTGGGTAGCATTTTCTAATTGGTTTAATCAATTTTCCGTTGATAACTGATGTCATTTATCTTGCGGGTTATATAAAATGACCGAGTGCGATTTTAAATCTGATAAGAAACGTAAAATTTTAACTTGGGTCTGCAAGGTGAAGAAATTAATCTTAAAGCTTCGTAAAGGCGGTAAGTTGGACAATGAAATTTCAGTTTTATTCGGCGGTCCATGTTCAGCTGTGAACTCGATTATTCAGAAGCTTATTACCTCTAGAACAGTGCAAAATACTGCTCGTGCAGGACGACCATTTCTACTTACATTCGTTAACAGATGATTTCTAGCATATTCCCCGAAGAAAGATTCGAAAGTAAGTGCTTCTAAGCTTACAGCAGAATTGATAAACATGGGAAAAGCAGTATCCGTTAAGTGCAATTCGAAACGCATGCAGAAATCAAGGTTTCCATGGCAGCGTTGCGAGATGAAAATTCTTTGTGAATGAGAGCAATCGGAAGTTACGATTATCCTTCGTGAATGAAATTATGACTTTCATGTGAATGAAAGTACAGAGTTCTAGAAGAGCATTATTATTTCAGATGAAAGTAAATTCAATATTTTTGGATCGGACGGGAGACAAATGGTGTGAAGAAAACGAAATACAGAAAAGTGTCCGAAGAATTTAGTACCAGCAGTAAAAGATGGAGGTAAGGCATGTTGGTTTGAGGTTGTATGAGTGCTTTCGGCTTCGGTAATTTAGTCATCATTAACGGCGTTATGAACCATCTGATATACATTGATATTTTGAAAAATAATTTACCGTCTAGTCACTATGTCACTAGACACTAGTGTTACAAAAATGGGTTTGGATAGTGAATATGTTTTCATGCATGAGCCTTTAACCATACAGCCCTAAATACATGGCTCTGGAAATTATATAACACCCCAAGTTTATGAAATTTCCTCCTCAATCACCCGACCTCAATCCCACTGAGAATTCATGGGAAAGTCTTGAGAAAAATATTAGATCCAGGAACATTTCTAATAAAATGACTTAATAAGTGCTCGTAAACAACAATGATAATCCATATCTAGCTCAGTAATGGCAAATTTTATTGAATCAATGCCAAGAAGACTCGAAGCCGTTATTTACACTAAAGGTTATCCTACTATGTATTAATTTAAATACATTTATGAAAATATTCAACGCTATGCATAATGTACGAATACTTTTTACATTACGAGATGATGGATTGTTTTTGTTTTGTAAATATCTTATTTATGCATGCATTTATTTTCATGAAAATTTCACATGGAAATATTAAAGTACATTTCATTATACCTGTTTAGTTAATTATTGTGGAATTTACGTTTATAACTTTTAACAACGAGCTATTTTTAGATCACAAGACTCACAGTACGAATACTTTCTACATTCACTTAATATTCCTCCGCCTTTTCTCAGTTCCAGATTTTCATATTTTCATTATTGAATTTTCAAACAATATTCATCGAGTATTCAAGTATTTATTTAAAACCATCATTTAAGATAAAACAATTAACCTTTACGTGTGTAGGAAGTTGGGTAAATGAAATGGAATGTATACCACTATATGGTACTTTGCAGTAGATTAGAAATCCTCTCGGATGAATACCTCAGTCGACTTTGATATCAAAGGTTATATGAAACGGACGCTGACCGATCTGAATTTTTGCATCACTGGTGCATCATAAATGAACAAAGTTTATAATGATTTTGAAATGTTTATCAGTGGTGATCTTGATCACCCGATCAAGTTACCATAGAGTTATCACGAAAGTTTCAAAACACGTCTTGATCATTGATAATGTATTGCATACAGCAGTTTTAAGCATAGTTTCATAACTTAAAGCATCTTAATGTTACTTTTATTTTATTGTAATATTCTTGCAATTCGCTGGAAATGCTTATAGGACAATTCTGCTTGAAACGCCAAGTGTTATTACCAAATCATCAAAGTCGAAGTACTGTCTGTCTGCACGTACCCTGGATTGAGTGTTCTTGACATTTATGGAAGTAGTAGGTGAATGCCTGTTTTTTCATCTGACTTTTTATTTTGAACAACCTGGAAACCCGTACTTCGTAGAACCATGTTGATAAGAGAAAACAACGGGCTTAGAAAACGAAACATTTAACAAAATTTTTGGTTATCTAATGGCAAGGACCATTTTCTGATAAAAAAAATTCCAAGATTTTTTTAATCAAACAGACTTTACTCAAAATACGACATTACGCTTAACAGTTGAAAGAGGTTTTAATTGCATTTAGCCTGCAAGACGAAGCATACTGTCCTGGCATTTATTTCTTCTGCATAGAGCTAGATTCAAATTCAAATATTGCCCATTTGAGACATATAACATATCTTTTGCGAGAATGTTTTGAATGGAGAAGTATCCTGACATAAATTTATTCTGCTTTAACAGTTACCTTTCGTTAAGTATCAAAAAACGCGCTAAAATACATCAAAATTCTCTGCAAATGATCTCTTAAAGCCTAGCTTAAAAAATACATTGCGAAGCACAAAAAGTCTTTACTTTTCCTCTAGCAATAGCAATGGACAGGTAGTCGCGTGCCTGAGCGGCAACTGAGCTCCAGTCTTCTAGCTTCTAGCTGGATCTGTTGAACACTACACGATAACAGCACACAGGAGAAATTTCTGTTATTCCTACATTCTCTCTCTGGCTTAAACAGCGAAACTGAATAGGAAGCTGTATCTAATCTTATCAACCAAATATCCATATCAAGTTGGTGGGGAATTATTGTCCATTACATTTTTGTTCTGGCACACTGCAAAGTCATTATGACTTTTGAAATAGCAATTCTTGAAAAATCAATGGAAAACCCCGGAAGATGATCTGAGTGTTTCATCTGGTAGTAGGATGTGCTGACCATTATGTTATGAGCGCATATGAGGTGAATGCCTTTAATTCTTTACAGAGGTAATTTAGATTACTCAAATATAAATTTTTAATTAAGAAGTAAGCTGTTTAAAATAAATTGCTAAACATTATCATAATTTCTGAAATAAGAAATTAAACATTAGGTAAATTAATTACGGCCAAGCACTGGACAGATACATTCCTGAAGGGAATACTTTCATTGAAATTGCATGAAACTGGAAGAGGGAAATCTGCTTCAAAGTTATGTTACAACACGAAAATAACTATGAAACTGGTCTTTTCCCCTGCCAAGAATCAAATCCGGCATATAGCTATGAATGTTACGAGACTTTAGCAATTATACCGCGCATAGGAAAAATATTAAAGGGAAGAAAAGTAATGAAATTACAAATATGGGAACTCCTGATGTTTGCCGAAAAAAAGACTGTTTACTTGCATAGTTGAAATCTACTCATCTGTTATTCAAAGACTATCTGATATCGAAGAGAGTTTCAGTCATTAGTCGTTCTAGCTTACAATGCCTTTACCCCATTAAACTCAGCCCTTATATTAAATTGTGGAGTTTTTTCACATTAAGCTACGGGTTCGGTTCCCGCAATTCATTTGCGATCAACCCAACCCGCCAAACCATATACACAACTCCGTACAAATGTAAGTCAGCGCACAGTAAGTTATTTTAAGTAATTTTAATGAATGTGATAATCCATGCATATCACGTCTCACTCGCCTAACTTGGGCGAGCAAAAATAATCGAAGAATTGGAGGAGCGAAACTCGAGACGTGAGCGAAATCATAAAGATCGTTGGGTTGTTTCTCGGGAAGTTGGCAGCAGGCGTGAGAAAGCAGCATTAAGTTGATGAGGCAAAATTTAAGAAAGAAAAAAGTGGGGGTGGGTGCTTACAAAATGATGACTACCGAAACCCGAACCTCATCCGGTCACGTTTTCTTCTTCGAGTAAAGGGTTTCTAATTTAGGCTCCCACTTCAGAAATCTAGTTTGGTAAATCGATAGACTATCTTCCTTGTTGGATAAAGAAGGAAACAAATTTGGCCTTTGATATAGGCCTCTAAAGGCAATTAACTCTAGTACAGAGGTAATGAGGAAGCAGTGACATCTATGCGCACATTTATTATCTATATTTGTGAGTTGATGTGGCAGCTTGGAGTACATTACTCAGAAAGAAATATAATTGATTGTTGAAATACACAAGAGTTAAGGGCTCCAACATTTCGCTTACTGCAGATTACAGTATAATTTTTGGCACCTAAAAAATTTAACTGTTAAAAGCTTGCTTTTAAAGCTTTAACCTTAACAATTATATAAATAGCAGATTAACACATGCTATGCATGCTACTTATATTATAGCCTGCTTTGTTACAGTAAAAGGAGCTAAAGGATAGGAATTTTTTCTAAATCGACATCACTACAAGATAAAATGTCTCTCTGAGTAGCTGCATCGCAGATGTTAAACATATCGTTAGCAGTAGGTATTAAAAATAAAGTTTTACAACAAATGAAATACTTGAAAACTCTACGCTAAATAAAAACATTCTCCAAATATCATGACTTTTCTCTGTACCTTGCGAGCAATACCAGCGTAACAAGATTTATTTCTTATGCGCATTATTATGTTACTTAAGGTTTCATATATTATTTAATGCTTCCTGTAATATAAGTATAATTATTGGCGAAGCCTCAGTCTACCTAGCGGAAACATGTTCAGCCTTAAAACCGAGCAGGGGTCGTTCCTTCTAACAACGAAACCAAAAAGAAAACAAGAAAGCAATATATATTATATTGTATATATATATATATATCCGACTGACGCATAATCCATGGGTCCATCAGACTTAAACACACATACACGCAACAAACAAAAGAAAATGTAAATAAAAATCACAAGAGCTGGTGTTAGTCAAGTAAAACTAAATAAAGTTAAAATCCACACTTAATTTATTATGAATAATATAAATGACATATCTTGCAAGTTCAGTTGCTCTTCCATGTTTTTAAAACGGCGTTTATATCGAAATCTTTAATTGTATTCCTGACGCTCTGTGTACTTGGACAGGTCTCGAGAAAGTAAGTTGCGTCACGAAGTTTCCCCCTCCACACACACACACATTTTGCGACTACTAAAAGTTTGCAACTCAAATCTATTGAGATTATTCAAAAACTGTCTATGTCCAGAAATCATCTGATTTAAATCTAAATCATTTCTTATTTTCATTTTTGCTGATATGAATGTTTGTTACATAATTTTTATTTTTCATATTTTGTTTTTCATTCTCTCCAACTGTCAAAAATATTGTTACGAATTTTGTATATATGTATAAATAATTTTAGTGAAATTATACATAAAACTGTAGTACCTCCTGTATAATTTAACAGCAAGAGCCTCAAGAGACGAAGTTTCACCGGAAAAATAATGTTACAGGGACAAGTCCATTTGAAACACTGAGGTAAATGGATGCATTAAGCTGGCGATGGTTTTGGCGATTAATTTCTGTCAAACTTGGCGATCGTTTGGCGACATTTTGGTTTGATCCTCATATAACTGTAATTAGTCTGAAAATCCCTACATGTAACCGTAATTGTATGCGGTCCTGTATGAAACTGTAACTCTATATGCCTTTCAGCAATTTCGAGAAAATTTCTCGCCAAACGGGGGGGGGGACACAAGGATGCTTGAATGGTATGATTGATGACGCATAACCTTAGAGGTTATAATGCGCCAAAGAAAACTATACAAGATCGGAGAGAGCATTGGTTTGTAGTTTAATTGTTAGTTCAGAGTTGAGTTCGGATTAATTAGATATCTCAATGCGAGCTTCGCTCTTTAGTTGCTGTTTGCATTGCTTGTGTTTAACGTTCTCAATAGTTTGAAGTGGTAAGTACTGATTGGCTCTGTGATGCTCTGAAGAGCTGTACGGGTGCTTTCGTGGGAAGTCCAAAGTTGTAAAGTGTTTCTTTTGGTAAAATAAATTTTATCAAGCTATCATCAGTTCTGTGCGCATTCAATCTATCGCGAACGCGTACGCCCGCAGCAGTATTATTTTCATGATAGTAATAATTGTCCCTCTTGATCCTTGGCTGTTTAGGCTCTGTTGTTCACCACTCCAAGACAGCCTCTTCGGCTAGTTGATGAGCCCTTACAAAAAACATACTAAACGCATTAAAAAATTGTCCAGAATTGCGCAAGATCACCATTTACTGCAATATTCACTTAATTGGATTGGGAAAATTTGGAGGCGGAAATTACCACCGTCATATTGTGCGTTTTAATTTAATACTTAGCAACATCTGAGTTGCCCAGCAGCAGAAAGAGACTGATGGACTTTTTTTCAGGAGCAACAGGTTACGCATCACAATTAATTTTACGAGTTTTCTTTATGTTTACTTCCACTTCAATCACTGCCATTGGCTCTATGTGACACCTGCATATATTGATGTGTTAATATGTTACCGGATTTTAAGATTTTATAAAAGTTTTTGTTTTATCTTATGGTAATAAATCTATATATATATATATATATACATACATATATAAACACACATACACACATACATTTTATGGATTCATGAGGCAACAAATTTTTCGAAGTTTGCTTGACATTTTTAGACTACATAATATGTCTGCTATATTTTTAATTGCCGTAAAACTTCAAAGTGTTTCCTGCATATTTCTTGAAAAATATGCGCTTATAATTGCAACTACGAAATTCTCACCTTCATTCTGCAGATACGAGTTGTAGTGAATAAAAGTTTGGATGTGAGCGTAAACATAGAATTAAAATTGTTGTATGTGTTTGTGTGTGGGTATGTATTTCTTATTCCTTTGTCTAGATATGTGTACATACACAAATATAAGGTGTACACACATGTATACATTGTATAAGAGTGCTGGGCGTGTATTACAATCTATCATAATATCAGTCTTAAACACACATCCGCGTGTAGGGCTTAATAATATGACTCCACTTAAATTTCTTTTATAAATAACAATGACTGTTTATTTCTTTTTTCATTCTTCTTTGTTTTTCAAAGTATGAAAATGCTTGCTTTAGCATAAAATTTTTTATCACATTTTCTTTTATTTCTACTTAGGAATATAGGGAGTGGTAAAGAAGACTGAAGAAAAGCAACATAAAGTTCTTTACTTTGTTACGTCCCCCCTGCGGCTGAGCTGTAAAATCGTTAAATACTGTAGTTCGACCTAGCTCAAATCCCAGCGAACGGGCTGGCTGTATGAATGTTTTCGTGTTATTTTCCATTCGTAATATTTATACGAGCCGTTTTCTTTTAAAAGATCCTCCACGAAGGCATCTCTTCCTTTAGCCAGAAAGCCCTCGAGTGCTGTGACGTAATTTAAAAAATTTGATTAATACTAGTACTTTTCTTATTTGCAATACAGAATTTCTTCATTCGCTTAAATTCTGAGCTTATATTTGAGGCATATGCGAATATTTATTGAAGCACAAAGCACTAATACTCAAAAACTTCAAACTAAAGCTATTTAAACTTTGTAACACGTCTTTTAAATACTGACATACAAATGAAATCACTTAGAAGAGGCAATCTCTTTTTAGAATCTGTCATTTTTACCTCCTAAGAAGGAATCGTCTTCTTATGCATATGGCCCACCAACGTCCGTGCAGTAAAATCGCTAATCACTGGTAGTTCAGTCCGAGGTTCGAGTCCCGCCAACGGGCTGGCTGTATGGGGGTTTTTGTGGCTTTGCTCATGTGTAACAGGTATACTAGCCAGTTTCCCTTAAAAAGTCCTCCACGAAAGCATCCCTCTCCTTAGGCAGATAGCCCTCGAGGCTTTGCCGTAATCACATAAACAAACAAACAAACAATTTCTTATACATTTTTCCCCTCAGTAAATTCATCAGTGCTGGTAAATCATCAATTCCATCAGTAAAGCCATCATTCTTTTAACTGTGGCCCTACCAATGGCCGAGTTAAGACAGCTGAATTATGGCAGATCGACCTAGTCTCTATCCCAGGGGTACGGAATGGCTGCATGGTTGGTTCTTGTTGTGATACGAGTGATCTTTTGATACGCAAATATGAGCCAGTTTACCTCAGAAAGACTTCCACGAAGTCATGCTTCCGTAACGTAAATACCCTTAAGTGCTTTGCCATATTCCATTTAAATAAAATGGAATGCTTAACTGTAATTTTTATCTTTAAATGTCATATGAGGCTTTCTGAAACCAAAATCTATCATTTCTTGCTCTAGCCAAATAAAACGGAAAATCATATGGCAAGTATTTTACTAAATAACAAATTAGTTTTCACTTAAGACCTGGATACAGTTTCCTTACATTACACAGTGAATGACGCATTTCTAGCTTTCATCTATTCACATTTAACATTGAAAATATTCAGACCATCAGAGAGAAACATTTTATTGTAATTCGAGCAAAAGAACTTGTGATTCAAAGCACAACATCATGCTGCATATAAATGTTTGCTTTCGCTGCTCGTTAAAAGCGAAAGCAGAGGTCCTTCTGTCATTCAGTAAAAGCGTTTTCTTCGGGAGCCGCAGAAAGGGAGATAAAATATGGGCATCTGTTTCTTTCTTGTCTCACTCCGTAACAAAGTATGAAATCATTATTTTCCCCGTCCGACCCTCGTAATAACGTGAGGCCGATGAAAATCACAGGCATTTCCTGCAGAACTCTTGTAATCATCCTGCCCCAGTCTTCAAGCTTTGACGCCATAGCTCTGTTATTTAAAAACGCTCGCTTCATGTCTGCAGATTTGGGTGGAATGAAACTGAGAGAGCTTCTAAACCATAGTTCTGCCGACTAGAATCGTGACTTTCTCGGCTCGATGCTGCTATTTTGGTTAACGAATAGGTCTATATTAAACTCATCTTGGACAACCTCTTTCATAAAGACTGCCACTCCCGTTTGTTCAACAGCTCACGTGCTTCTTTTTAAGGACTCACTTTGAGAGGGCTACTTTCAAAGAGCACGGTGGTCACGAACGTAGTGGTCTATCGGACTTTCGCAAATGAATCCAGACTCGGAATCTGAAGTAGTTTACCCACAAAACGACCAATTCTTTCTTTTTTCTTGAATTGGAATCGAGTAACTGCTCTAAATTTTTATCCGTGTCAGTATGTTAAACCCGCATGAGGAAAAATTAGTATCTGAATTTTAACTTAAGTACTATTTTAAAGGAAGCACAGCCCTCTTGAGATATTTGTTTGCTATTATATACAATAACAAACTGCGTATATTAGAAGCACTTCTTTTAATTGCTAAGCTAAGGAGTGTAATTTATGGCTTTCTGTTCAATTTCTTTTAGGTCCATCTTGAAGAAGCTAACTCCTTTCTTAACACAAGATTATGCTTCCAATGAAATAAATATGACTATTTTATCCAAAAAAAGCACGCTGTTTGAGAATTAAGTTAAAAAATGACATTTGAATGTTTTAGAACTGAATAAATAAATTAGTAGTTTTCGGGAGAATGGTGCTTTTTTTAATTTATTCAGCCAATTACCAAATGATACAGCAGTATATTTACGCATATCGCATTACCAAAAATTAAAATTTAGTAGGATGCGATGCATTATTATGTATTAATATCAAAATTCATAATAATGCAGTGCAAAGTCTTTATTAATACAAAAATGACTCATTTTTAATGTTCTTCAAAGCGAGCTGTTCGCTTTTAAAGCTGGGAGTGCCCACCAGTGGCAATATGGCTAGAGAAATATTGATCTTTCTCTCCGCGTTCTATGATCGATGATTGAACAACGGCGTTTTCTCCACATGTAGAGTAAATACGAATCAATTTCCCTCCTTAAGTTCTCCAAGAAGGTATCTGTCCTCAGGCAGACAGCTCTCGCTTGCACTGTCATAATACTGAGGAGCAGCTTAGATTGCTTCAGCAGTCAATTAAAGTATATTATTGGGTATGATTGCCCTGATATTTCTGTTACAAATACCTTACAGGAAAACTTAAAAAGAGTTAACATGTAAATCAAAAGTTGAAAAATTAAAAAAAAAAAAAAACTTCGAGAACATATTATAAGTCTTCATTATATATTTGCTTTGAATTTCAGCTGGAGTATCAAAGCTAAATTTTCCAATAAATGTGCTTTATGACGAAGATGACAAAAACGACACGAAACTATGGAGTGACGTAACTCCTTAGAATTTCCGTCTCCTAGCTTCTGATTAAAAAATGCTGTATGCAGCATTTTATTTGAGATTATCAAGATTTCACGCTATTTCCGGCCTCTTGGAAAGAGTATCGTTCGGAGATAAAAACTGCGATCAACGAAACAATTGAAACATTAAGTAAGTTGTGGATTTTCCGTCTTCAAAATTTCCTTGAACTTCTGAAAAGAGATGGGAAAATGAATAAAATCGGTTTTGCTACGCAACCAGCCGTGCAGTTACTTTTTAAGAAAGCAGTGTTACACGCGACACACGTAATTCTAAAACAAAAGCCTGATATGACCTTGATAAACTTCTTTGATGCTTTTTTGTCTTGTAATGCTCGGAACAAATACTACTTTAGAATAGACGAAAGTTGTGCTACAAGGCGCTGCTTAACGAGTTTTAACTTAGTGTTGATGGTTTAGAAATTAGAGAGAAAAACATTGCTCACATTCTTGACAAACTTTTTTAACTTCCCTTCTGTGTGTTCAACTTAGTTTACTGAAAACATCAGTTAGCATTTAAAATAAACAGACAGTGATCTGTAATTTTGAAATCTTCTTTGGGTTTGAGAATTCGACGTCTAAGAAAGGCATTAGTTGGACTGATTAGACGAAACGAAATTTCTTGAGATTTATTTAAACTAGAAATGAAGAGTTCTGGAGAAAGAATAATACAATACTGTAGGTAAAAGTTGTAGCATTTTATTTAATCAAACTAATGAGTTTATTGAGGTAACTTATTTTTGGTTTGGTTTGTTAAATTATGGCAACGCACTCGAGGGCTATCTACCTAAGGTGAGGGAGGCCTTTGTGGAGGACTTTATAAGGTAAAATGGCTGGTATACACACGAGGAAATCCCCGAAAACACTCATGCAGCCAGCCCGTTCGCTCCGATTCGAACTCTGGACAGAACTACCCGTGTTCAGAGGCTTTACTACTCTGCCACTGGCGGGATCAGCTTATTTTTGATTGAGTGAAACAGGAGAAAGCTTGAAAACATTAAATTTTACTTGTGTGAAAAAGTATTGAATTTATGATAAATTTGAAGGAAAAGAACCATAAAAGTGTTAAAATTGGAACTGAAAATGATAATAGGTGCACATCACAAATATATATTACGAGTATAAAAGTAAGTGTATAATATACGTGCCGCTAAATCTCAGAAATGAATCGCGGTACGATCAAAGTGTGGTAGCCCTCTATGCTCCATCCATGAAGAAGGTTTTACTGAAGGTTTTACTGTTTTTTACCTGAAGGGCATGCTTTTGAAGATATAAAGGGCTGGAAATTTCGCCCTAACATTCGAGAGCATTCCATAGCATTCCAGAACATCCCGAAATATTCTGAAATGTTGTGGAATGTTCAGGAATAGTCTGAAACGTTCGGGAACATACCGGAACATCCCAGATAATTATGGAACATTCCAGAACACTCGAATTTTGTGGAATGTTCTGGAACACTGTGGACCCTTCGAAGCCCTTTTTTGTATGTGTGGGATTACTCATTTTTAGGGGTATATAAAGCAAGATTCGTCGTGAGTTCGAAAGTCTGTTTCTTAACAGTGAAGGGCAGTGAGTGAATAAAAACAAATAGTGAAGTGTGAGTAATCAAATTGTTATAGTGACTGAGTATAAATCGAAAATAAAGTATGAAAAGTGTGTTTAGTGTATTTCTTAATCAAAAGTTTATTTCATTTATATTTTATAGAATGCCCAAACGTAAAAGAGGAGAAGATCTTGCCAGTTCTGAAGCAAAAGGGCGAAAACAAAAGAACTTCGAATCAGGTTTACGTTCGAAACGAAAAAGAATGGGCACCGTGAGGAGCATAGAAATCGAAGAACAACGAAAAGAAACGAATTGAAGAATCAGGAATTGCGACACTACAATAAATTACTTATAATAAAAGAATGCGAAAGCAAGCCATTGATGAAAATATCACCCTACGAAAAGCGCGAACGAGGACAAGTAAGCAGTACAACCTAACAAATGAAGCATTCCACTACGACCTGACGTAAGAATATAACAAGCACAAACACGTCGTAATCGGAAAAATGGGTAACATCTGCCAATTTTGCAACGCACAAAAATTCAGTAGAGAAACACCAGGAATCTGTTGCATGAGAGTCTCCAATACCCATTAATATTTTACACGGAGAGAATGGATATCATTTTTATGTGAAACAAATCCATTCTGAAACAGACGTAGAAATAAACGAAAAAAGTCACTTTCAAGTGACTTTTTTCACTCTATGCTTTTTTGCTCTATGCACGCTCCTTGCTTACCGCTTAATTATCAGAGACAATGAAACATATAACAACATTCTCAACACTCGGCCATTTATTCCAACAGTTTCTGGTAGATATGTATGCAAACATAGAAGCGGAACGGATGTTTTACATAACACTGATTCAGCAGAAACAACGCACGGAAGAATGCATCTACCTTCGTGACACGATCATAAATGACGGAAGCATTGACAGTGGTAATCGTACTCTCATCTTACATAGGAAGTCCGAGACACATGTACTAACTCTCAAGGTGCCATGACCTACGTAAGAAAATGTGGACGACCTGACCTCTTCATAACATTCACATGCAACTAATTTTGGCCAGAAGTCAAAGAACAACTAAGACAAGCCCCCATGGATATCGATACGACATAGAAAAAAAAAACAAGTGAGATTCATTGAAGTCATCACAAAATACGTCTTTGGATCCGTTAGATGCTGGATGTGCACAATCGAATGGCAAAAACAAGGACTGCCTCACTCACACAATCTCATATGGTTACACGACAGAATTCATCCCACGGAAATCGACAAAATCATCCAAGCTGAATTTGCCAATGCACAAGAAGATCTGGAACTGTACAGCATAGTTGCGAAAAACAGGATTCTCGAGCCATTCGTTCTATATGAGTGATGGAAAAGGTACAAAAAATACGCAAAACCATATTTGGATGTAACGAAACAATCGAAAAGCGCGGAGCAGGTTTACTTTCCAAACGAAGGAGAATGAGCACCGTGAGAAGCACAGAAACCGAAGAATAATGAAAGGAATGAACTGAAGAATCAGGAATTGCGACACTATCTTTTAACCGGAGATGATGGCTGTCAAAAATATGGAAGACGATCACAGAAAAACGGTGGATTCATAGCAAAAATAAGACTACGAGGCAGAAACGAACTAGAAATAAGTAATCAGTTGACAATACCATATAACCAACTAACTTTCCAAAATGTTCCAAGCACGCATTAACGTAGAATACTGCAATTCAGTGAAATCCATTAAATATGTCTGTAAGTCTATGAACAAAGGCAAGTGGTATGTCAATATTTCAAATAGCCAAAGATGACGAACAACAAAAGAGAAACGAGGAGATCCTCATGGACCAAATGGGAAGATGCATCAACAGTAACGAAGCAGCGTGGCACATTTTCGGTTTTCCCATACACAAACACGAACCAACTGTATTGCATCTAGCAGTACATTTGGAGAATGGACAGACAGTTTACTTCTTAAAAGACACTGCTAAAAAAATTGCAAGCGAACCACCTAGGAATGCAATATTAACAGCTTTTTTCCAACTGTGCGAAACGGATCCATTCGCGAAAACATTACTATATATCGACGTCTCTTCCTACTATACGTGAAACACAATAAGAAAAATCTTTCAATGACAAAAACAAGGAATTCTAGTAGAGGATCATCCAGGAATCATGAAACTAACGCACTAGGCCGATATACACCGTACATCCGAACAACGCTAAATGTTTCTATCTCCGGATGTTGCTACACGAAATACGGAGACCAACCAGTTTCACAGATCTCAAGACGTTTACCTATCGTACAGAGAAGCATGCCAAGATGGTACAGAGAAGCATGCCAACGCTTAGGACTACTGGAAAACGACAACCACTAGGAATTAACATTACAAGAAACCTCAACTGAACAAATCAGAGACTTACTTGCCATAATTCTAACAACATGCTATGAGGTATTTCTCTCGCCATCTTTGCATGCCTTCGTGGTGTAGTGGTCAACACACTCGGCACATATTCGAAAGGTCCGACGTTCGAGTCCCGGAGAGGGCATTGCTCATTTTTTTCGTATCCTGCTTCATAATACCTAATATCTCTACAATGGCAGCCGAACTCAAAATGTTGGTGGATGATGGTTCTCCAGCACCAGGATTTGGCGATCGGGTCCCCTAATCCCCAGTAGTCCTTTAAAAGGGGGTATATAACGTATTTCTCAGGCCTTCTTATCATGCTTTCGTGGTATAATGGTCAACACACATGACGTGTATTCGAGAAAATGTTGGTGGATGATGGTTCTCTACCATCATGATTTGGCGATCGGGTCCCCTAACCCCAGTCGTCCTTTAAAGGGGGTATATAACGTATTTCTCAGGTTTTCTTATCATGCTTTCGTGGTGTAATGGTCAACACACATGACATGTATTCGAGAGGTCCATGGTGCGAGTCCTGGCGAGGGCATTGCTCATTTTTCATCTCTCTTGCTTCCAAATAAATCCTAATGACTCTACAGTGTAACTCATCGAATCCAAAACAGCTATGGGACTTTTTCAAAAAGAGTAAAGTTATAACATATTTTCCCAAATTCATCCAGATTTGGCCATCGAATTGCACGACGACATCTTCAATGAAAGACTCATTCGCCTAGAAGATAAATGTTTAGCAATATAAAAAACCAGACCTTATTACAACTTGGAATGCTAGCACCACAGCAAGATGCTTTCAGTGTGCTAAACTTCGAAGTTACAAAGGAAAAGAGCTTCAACATCAACGAATTACTTCAATACATAGGTGACAACAAACCACTCCTCAATGACAATCAAAAAAATTTACAACGTTATCATGGACCAGATCAACAACAACACTGGCGAAATTATTTATTTAGATGCACTGGGAAAACGTTTTTAATAAATCTGTTGCTGCCAGAAATACGTGCTAAACATCGCACTTGCACTGGCATCACCCGGCATTGCCGCACGCTTATGGAAGGAGGACGAACTACCCATTCCCCCTACAACTACCTTGAATATAGCCGAAGAACAATTGCCGGTATGTAAAATCTCAAGAGTATCTAGACGGGGGGAACTTCTAAAACAAGCTAAAATTATCCTTTGGGACGAATGCATAATGGCGCATAGAAAATCACTCGAAACCATGGACAGAAAGTTACAAGACTTGCGACGAAACTCTGAAATGATGGGAGGAGTTTTATTTTCAGGAGATTTTCGGCAAGCACTTGCAGTTATCCCCAAGTCAACACCAGCAGATGAAATCAATGTATGCTTAAAAATATATCTCTGGCCACGCATACAAATACTGCGACTAACCAAAAATATAAGGGTTGAACTATCGAAAGACGGAACAACAGCCCATTTTGCTCAAAAACGTTTACGAATAGGCGAAGGCACATATCCCACTAACCAGTCGACCGGCCTCATTGAACTCAACAGTGATTTCTGCAACATAGCACTACTGGCAACGAACTCATCAACCAAATTTATCTAAACATTGTTCACAGCTATATCAAACCGGAGTGACTATTTTAAAGGGAAAGTTTGGCAACTAAAAATAATATTGCCGACGATATAGACTTTAATATTCAAATGAAAATTCCCGGTGAAGAGAGAATATGCAAATCGATTGACACGATGGTAAACATTGAAGAAAGTGTTTTAACTTCCTTAGAGAATTTTTTAACTCTTTGCAAGTACAAGGAATGCTATTACACTGCCTTCGACTGAAAATTGGATCTCCGATGATACTACTCAAAAATCTAAATTCACCAAGCCTATGTAATGGAAGAAGGAGTCGTCAAACAGCTATCGAATAGAACATCACTTTTCTCACGGTCAACTATTCGTAGCTCTCGAATAAGAAATTCAAAAAATTTGTACATATATACCTTGGATAACAAAGTGAAAAATGTTGTTTATAAACAAGTATTGTAAATAGTTAGAAGATGCTTTCAATAAAAAAATTACTTCTTGTATTTTAAAGTTTATCAAGTACACAAAAATTCAGCAAAGGGAAATGATCAGTTGATACAAAGGTTAAAGGATTTTGGTTATAATATACTGTGTCAGTCAGGCAAAACAAAGAGATGCAAATTTTTGTATTTAGAATTTGAAGTAATTAAATTTATTACATCGTTAGCTGTTATATATCAGATATCTCTTTTTATTGTTTATTCCCAAACCCGTATCTATATGAGAGAAAAGATTCCTTCGCGGAGGTCTTAAAGATTTTCTAAGGGGTTAGATTATTTGAATACACCAAAGCGTACGAAAGCTATCTGTTAAGGGGAGGGATGCTTCCGTGGAGAACTTTCTAAGAAAAACTATCTCATATTTACTTTACATATGGGAAAACTACGAAAATCAGTCATGCAGCCAACCCGCTTGCCTGGGTTCGAACCCAGGTCGATGTACCATTATTCAGAGGTTTAACCGCGAACACGGTTCGGTTAAGTTGAATAGGAGCCGGAGGCGTATATAAAAAGTAAGATTTCGTTTTTTTATATATAATTAGTTTTTTATTTAGAAATGTAAAAACATGAATCTGTGTGTTATTTAAATCACTTTTGTAACTGGGAGTATATTTACTACTGATGGTTGCGAAAACAAAGGCCGATTAAGGACTTTGTGGGCAGAGTGTGTTCTATATCCATCCGTGATGTATGACTGAAGCTTCCCCCCTCCCACGTTCATGACTTGACGAAACATCTGCGAATTCACTTATTGGCGTGTTATCTAGCCCTTTTTCAGAACTGACAAGGCAAAAAATTTTTCTGTTACTTTATCAACTATGATATGGGCTTCCAAATTCTTTTAAATCTAAGAAATGAGACTTTTGTGTTAAATGTCTTGTTGCGTAAAGTCTTTTAACTTCAGATGCTTAGATGTATAATCTTGTAATAACATCCAGATCGTATTGAATATTTTTATACCTATCGATAAAGGTATAGTTAAGAATAAGAAACATTTAATGTCTGCTTAATTCTTAGATTTTGGCAATCAACTTACTGAAAGCTCACCACCCCTCTTCCTCCCCCAAATTACTATATAGTAACATTACAATGTTTTCTTGACCCAAGGCAGTCGGGAGAAAATAAATTTTAAAGAGGTTCAAATTCCGACAGAAAGTTTACCTTTGGTAGTTGAAAGGTTGTTTATTTCTTTCAGGAATTTAGCTGCTAACTTTCTATTTCAAGGTGTAAAATCCATTGAATTCTCTTACGAAATCTGTTTAAAGTTCACTTAAGTAAAAATTGTAGTTTTGCTGAAAAACCGAAGAAGCGTTCTCGATAAAAGATTGAAATTATAGGAAGTAAATCAATACGCAAAATAGCTACAAATGCTCTAACTCATTCAGAAAGTATATAATATTAAAATTTTTTATTTCTAAATCAAAAGGAAGAGGAAAGTGAAAATATACAAAACTAACTACATTTGGAAATGCAACTCTGTTTCGGAAATTTTATGAAATTTAAAAATTTCTTCAGAAAGTTCACTATTCCTTATCAAATTCGTACACCGGCCAATGGCAAAGTGTTGAAGTAGCTGGCTCCTGCTAGTTCGACTTGGGTTTCTCCAAAAAAGGCATCCCTTTCTTTAGGCTGTGTTCTGCCATAATGAAATAAACCAAATCGAACGCGATGAAATTCGGAAGGAAGTTCGCTATTGTATTAAGACAAATTTGTAATGATTCGTGGTATATACGAAATAACCGAATTTATGAGGAGCTGAACATCATTTAACTCCAAAATTTCTATTACCACCAAGCAAAGAAATTCTATGACAACTAATCCAAACCCCAAGCATCGTATTATCACACATGATTATGATGTATACAGTTTTGATAATATCAGACACCCTAAATAAAAATATTAAATTGTGTTTACTTACGAACTTTCTTTTAGTGTCAATTTGATGACTATCTTTAGTTTTCAAATTTGTCAAGTGAGTTTTTGCACAGATACTTACTATTGTCGTACATGTAAAAACTATTTACAAGGACTATTAGTAACTTTTGATTGCATTTATTGATCTCGCTATATAATTTGCAACATCTATTCTTTCTATCTATATCAGAAGGGCCCCAAGCCCAGGAACTCGGGTGTTGCACTCTATATCAGAGAACCTACTTTAATCCCTTCACACTTAGAAACACAGGAATATCCTTATAGCAAGCAGAATTAGGAACTTCTCATGATTTTGGTTTTGACTGCTCGAGAATGGTTATGTACCCCTTGAAAAGGCCTGCGTTCGGGGGCACATAAGAAAAAAATACAGAAGCTGAAGAGCTGTAAAGTGCAATTAGTATGCTATAAGTTACTGTGCCAAAAGTATATGAGAGAACACTACGTCGAACCTGAGAGCCTACCAGTGGCAAAGCAAACACATAGAAAGCATTATATAAACACACTGTCTCCACGATTCTTCTACAACACGGCCATTCCAGATAGAATCTCCAGCTATAAACCAATTCGCATACCCACCGCAAATCTTGTTCGAGGAAGTATTATCATCATAATATTTTTATCTTCCTGCATTTTTGTCCTGCATCATAATCGCGTACGTACTCATATTATGTAGCACTATATGTACGTGACTGTAATATAAGTTATGCATTGTCATTTATTGCACAGCACTCAAAAGTAACGCAATCTGTATGTGCATCTTTAATTTGCACAGCGTGTAACACAGGGTGTTTATAAATAAAAGGTGTGGTTTTAAAAACTAATAAGAAATCAATGTATTACCTTACACGCGTGAAACCTTCACCGTAAACATTGGCCACTATCCAAGTTTCCCATGTGCTACCTGCAGTTTGCTTATCTTGCTTACTGAGCAGCCGCAGCGTCAGTTTCCAAGATGGCGCAGCAACAGGAAAAGGCATTCTGTGTGCTCCGTTCTGAAGAGTCCAGATTTGTGGTTTCAGCTCAGCGTGAGTTTCGTGCTCGTTTTTTGTACGGCGTCCCACGAGAAAGTGTACGTTCCATTTTTTGTCGAACAAGAAACTGTGATCGGTGACTCATTTCTAGACATGTCGGAAATCTGGTTGTTACCCTAGCTAAACACCAATTATGATGATTACGTGTTGCAAATGGACGGTACTCCGCTACTCCGCCCCATTTTCGCAGGAATGTACGAGAGCTTCTTAATCGTATTCTTCACCAACGCTGGATTGGACATGCTGCAACAACAGACAATAACGTTCTTCCCTGACCATCACGTTAGCCGGATTTAACACTACGGAATTTCTTTCTTTGGAGTTTGTTAAAGATCGAGTTTATGCACCGCCATTGGCTGTGTCCCTTGAGGCAGTTTGTAGTAGGATAAAGCATGCACTGCAGACCGGTGAACATGCTACACTGAGTATGGGAAGAATTTGATTACTGTGTAGGTATGTGTCATGTGACCAAGTGTGCACATAATTGAAGGATTGTGATTAATACAAAAAAAAAACTTTGATAGTTGCCGCTGCTTATGCTGTAAGGTTTTCCCATATAAAGCAATACATTAATTTATTATTAATTTTTAAACCGGCACCATTCATTTATAAACACCCTGTACTGTAACTGCAATTTGTATAATATTTGTAATTGTCTTACGAATTGTATTTGCAACTATAATTTTTGTGTCGAATGAAGTTCTTTTCCAGTTATACATTGTGTACAATAAACCCTTGTCAAGTGCGAATTTGCGAAACTCGATTTTGCATATACGAATAATCTTAATTATATCCACTTAATTTCTCCAACGCTTGAATTTTTTTCATATGCGGTTCAACGTTCATTCATTAATATAGAATGCTTGCTGGAATCAGCTCTGGCCAGAAGTTTTCAACAGTTTTAAAGGATTTTAATCGATCTCAAACGAAGCCAAAGAAAAGTTATCAGCTTCAAAAGCAACTGGCAGTGAAGAATTTTCAGATATGGAAGAAGAAGTCAAAGAATTAATCAAGAAATGACGAATGAAAAATTGGAAGATCTTATACCACCAACCGATAGTGAAAACAGTTATAATGAAGAAGATAAAGCGCCTTTAACTTATAAGAAGTTAAAAGAAGTGTTAAAAATGCCTCAAGAATTGTTTGATTTTTAACAAGGGACATTAATCCAAATGAAGAAAGAAAATGACAGTTTATTTATGCCACTGAAAAACTCTGCGCTCCTTACCGTGAAACTTTTAAGAGTTGTGTCAATCGGTGGCGCAAGTGAAAATCACTAGCTTTTTTTAAAAAAATAATTTTATCACATACTTATTAAGCAGTATTAAAAATCCTTTAAATTAAAATTTGTTTTATTTTTTCCTTTCAGTTACACAATATTTACGTTTGTTTAAATTATACATAGTCTTTTAATCTGAATTATAACTAGCACGTTTTTTTCCTTAGAAAGTTGATTTTTCATAACGCGATTTTGATGTATGTTCAGTGTATTAATGACGTAACCCCTGAATTCGGCAAGGGTTTATTGTATACCTAATTTCCATTTCGTGAAATACCACGTTTTACTCCACTGTATTTCAAATGACTGCAATTTATATGCGTATCTGAAACTATAATTAATACTGTATAATTTACTAATCATTAAAATGCATAATCGCATATATTAATCTTGCATCCGCAATTTGCATTGCACTGTACAAGGTTAACATTCAGCATAGTTTACAAGCTATATATTTATAAATTCTCTTTATGCTCTACTGCTCTGTATAGCAATTCTGCAAATTTAATGTTTCGCTTTTGCAACTGTAATCAGAATTGCATTTGTAACTGTAATTTACATTGTGAGGCTCTGTTCCTCAATCACGTAATTTCAAACTTCGTGCAGCTCAATGCTCTAGTGTACTGTACTTTTACCACGCTTCAAAACTGCCGAAAATGCAGGGCAAATTACTGTATAACGTCAAGCTTTAGCGTATTTTCAGCAACAGTAATACGTCCTTCATCTTTATATGTAACCTGTGTGACATAATATTGATTCCTAATTACATATGTGTATTTTTCCCTACTAAATGCTTTCTTATGTTGTAATCTGTATGCGAATTTGTAGCAATAATGTTTTTTAACTCTAATTTAAACTTTATAAAGCATATCACGAGGCTTACACAGGTAATTTATATCACTAACAAAATGAATATACAAACATACAATAGCACTGCAAATGGGGCAAAAATATAAAACGAAGCAAGATAAGCAATATAAAATAAAATATAAGCAAGATAATATATGAGCAAGATAAATATAAGCAAGATAAAATAAAATTAAAAAAAAATAATAATGGTATGCGCAGAATCTTCATAGAATTGAAAATTATACGTAAGTGACTTGCTTGACCGAAGATCGTTGTATACTGTAGTATCATTTACATTTTCCGTGCATGAATAGGCATTATGCCTTTGATAAAATAATTGACAAGACTCTAAATAAAACATTGCAAATAACTTGAATATTAATGTTTTTCAGCTTTTTACTTATTTTTTTTAGCTTTTTTTTTTAGTTCGCGTTAACTGTTAAGCGAAAAGTGAGTATTAAAGCGTATATATGAGCAAGAGGGATATTAAGCATATACATCAACATTGAATATGGCAATCAAAATAATTTTACTTTACAAAAGTGCTATTTAATTAGAGTATGTATTTTAATTGTTTCAATGCAATAGTTTGCATACGCGAAGTATAAAGTACCATTTTTGGAAAAAGTGCAAGAAATACATGAAATCGTGCAAACAATTTACTTGTTAACATAGCTTTAAGTTCGAATGAAATAACATAACTTCGCAATTAATTCCAAAATATCTAAATTTTCTAAGAGAATTGAGATTTTGAAAATATTTCAATGTTTTTAAAGTAGTTTCATAGCATTCGAAGTCTTCAAATTTCTCATATCGCTATTATTCTTCAATTTTTATTAAACAGGAAATATATTTAATGTCTTCCTGAAAGCTTAGTAACATTCAGTAAACGTCTGCAATAGAACTCTAATGGTTCTCCTTAGATAATGTGAAATGGCATAAATTCTTTGAAAAAGAGTAGGATATGTTCTAACAATTTACAAGCTAATGAACTATTTGACGTGAAATAATTAAAAACATACATGAAGTTCAATAAGTTTTCGCAGTCATTATTAAAAAAATCTCTTCTTTAATTCTGAAAAAAAATTCTCCCCTTTTCTTTCCCAGTGTTTCTTACCAGAAATATGAAAGTGAGAGTTCAGCAACAGGAGGAGTTGCCCGGCGCAAGTCCGTAGGTGAATCTCGCAGGCGGTATGAGATGCAAGTCCACAGTTCAGGGGCAAGAGGCGGAGCACGGAAGCGCAGCTAATCGGTAAGTGTGTTATGATTCTTAATTTAGTTGATAAAATGACGTCACAATTTGATAAAAGATTATCTTTTATTGATTTACCAGCCGTAATTTCCTTTCTTAACCAATTATTAGGTTGGTATTTTTCTTCGCATTCCAACTATTTTACTATGTATATGATGGTTATTTCCTAGGAACCCTTAACAGCGCTTATTTTCGAATTTAATAATTGATTCAGAAGGCCTTAATTTTAGATGTAAATTTTTTATTTTTTTTCGGATATTTTAAGCCTTCTAATTTCCTATATACTCAGAATTTTACCTTATTTCTTAAATCTTCTGTTCATAATACAACATTTATTTTCCGTAATATTAATTATATTACTAATTTTTATTATTAAATTCATTTTACCCAGATTTATTTTCATAATTGTCAACCAATGCTTTTAATGTTAACTTACTTGTTATATTTTATGAGTGTAATTACTAAAATACGTGTTTTTATTTATTATGTTATTCAATTTTAGATGTAATTTTTAACTTATTAATGTAATCTTCAACATATTCTGTATTTTAACTTATTTCTTATATTTTCTGATCATATGTATAACCTTTACATAATTTAAGATGTAAAATTTTTAACTTGTTTCGCACATTTTAACCTTCATAATATATAATATACTCTGATTTTTAACTAATTAATTATATTTTCTGATCATATGTATAACCTTTACATAATTTAAGATGTAAAATTTTTAACTTGTTTCGAACATTTTAACCTTCATAATATATAATATACTCTGATTTTTAACTAATTTATTATATTTTCACACTATATACACGACTTTTATTTGATTACTGTCATACATTTTAACCTTCATAATTCCCAATGTAATCTTAATTTTAACATAATTCCTATATTTTCAAATCATATTCCTGACTTTGTTTAATTTTAAATGTAAATTTTAACTTCTTTTCTGCATTTTAACGTCTCTAGTTTCCAACATATTCTGAATTTTAACGAATTTGTTATGTTTTCACACTATGTACATGACTTTCATTTAATTTTTAACCGCTTTCGCACGTTTTAACCTTCGTAATTTCAAACATACTCTTTTAGCTTAAATCCTATATTTTCTGACCATATATATGAACTTTACTTAATTTTAGGTGTAAATATTAATTTCTTGCCTACATTTTAACGTTGACTTTTAACTAATATGTTATATTTTTACGCTACGTACATGAGTCTCATTTAATTTTTAACTACTTTCATACGTTTTAGCCTTCGTAATCTCAAACATGCTCTTTTAGCTTAATTCCTATATTTTTTCACCATATATATGAACTTCATTTAATTTTAGATGTAACTTTTAATTTGTTTCGTACATTCTAAACCTTCGTAATTTTCAAAAATTCGTAAAAAAACTTCAAAAACGTTTCACAATTTCGTAATTTCTTATTTTGAACTTGTTTATTATATTTTCCTACCATACACATGAACTTTATTTAATTTTACATGTAATTTTTATATTTTTTTAGACTTTTTTCTTTCTAGTTTCCAACAAACATACTCTAAATTTGAACTCTTTTTTTTAATAATTTTCGATTGTAATCACGCTTTCGATTTTAATTATTTTACTATTTCAGCTAAAAGCTCATGCTTAAATTTCTTAAATACGTATACAGATAGTTTCCAATTAAGCATTTCATTTTATAACCGTTAACTATTATTCGTATCCAATTCGTTGAATGTAATTCATTATATACTTCAATCGAATTTTCATACTTTTAATTTCCTGCATATTCAGGTATTTCCCTGCATTTTTTTATAACATTTATACCTGAATACCATGTTTTTAATCTCTTCAGTGCTACCAATGTTTAGTTTTGGACCTCGATTGCCATTAAGCTAGCTTGATAGATTCCGAATTCTTAGAACGAAATCTCAATATTCATCCATAATTTAAAAACCACATTCACTGTTTCATATACTCATGAAGAAATCTTTGTTATTATTTTGAACGCTTAATGCCTTTTAATTCGGTATTTTTTGCTAATTCACTGCATCCTACATTTTAAATGTCCCGACTATGCAAATTTTCACTTTATTACCTTTTTCTTACTCTAAGTACGGATATTTTTGCCTTCATGGACAACTTTCATGGGAAATTAACGATTATTTACTTTAAATACATAAAAGAAATTCCTAAGATAAAAATTTCTAGTATCGAATCAGATGTGAATTACCCAGCTTTCAATGAGTTTACCTACTGGTTATCATTTCATCTTTTAGAAATTTGTTTTATTGATATACTTTTATTTTTCTAGAGCATAATATTTCTTCGGTTCCAACTTAATTCTGTAGACAATTTCACATATAGTCTATTTTTTAATTTCTTATACAAGGTTTTCCTTTCTTGAATGTCAGTTTTCATTAATTTATTAACCACTTTTCTTTTCCGACGGAAGTAAATCTAAAGCTAAATCTATAGAAAAGGGAAATATTCCGATTTCCTTCTGTTAGGGGATTTGCGCAAGCTTTCATGGGAAAAAATGAGAGTTTCACTAAATTTTCTCTTTCATATAAAAGAGTATATTTGGGAAATTAAGGAACATTTCTAAAAACTTTGGTTTATTACCTTACTCTTACTTATTAAGGGTTGATAAGTTATCATAAGAGTACTCGTTCCAACCGCACACTGCTTATAGGAAATTATTTGTTACTCAGGTTTCATACTACTGCATTACAAGATTTCACATTTCAGGGAAATATGGGTAAACTTTTACTATCCCTAATGAGTGGGATATTCTTAGTGGGTATGTGAGCATTGAATAATTAATTGCATTTCCCCGCAACAACATATGGGACTAGTCTAATAATATGCAGCATAAATATGCATATCTTATAAAAATCCTAACTGAAAGTTAATTAAAGTTATTTCAAGCAGTATTAAACGTATCTAAAGTGCTAATTGTACTATAAAATTATTCATGACTTTTGTGTGTATACTCAGAGGGCTAGATAAAGTGAACTTCAATGTTTCCCACTGATAGTAAATTTGAAGCCGATAAGAATCTGTTAAAACTCATTTTTAGGTAAATAAGTGCTATCTATAGCACATTTTCTTAAATTTGTTGGAAATTCTGGGTATATATCTTAAATTCGGTAAAGTTTCAGTAGTGTGAAACGGAGAGTTCAGCGACAGGATCTCAAACTCGCAGGCGGATTGCGGATGAGC
>KK114188.1:585685-598918 GCA_000611955.2 Stegodyphus mimosarum | reverse complement strand
TTTTTTTTGACGTAGCTTTCTCTTCAAAAATCGTCTGCGTGCGTTGCACGGGAAAATAAAAAGGAATTTTAATTACAGTTCTAAATAAATAGCCAAATAAATGTGAAATTCGTAACAATATTCTCTAAAACTTTAACGAATTTTTCATTAAAAAACTCAAAGATTTCAAAGCCAGCAATACCAACGTTGTACAGAAAAACATTTTTATCTCCAGCGCGTGAGAGCGTGTACTGAAATTTCTAAAGATATGCTCAATTTAAAATTATTTTGCGATATTGCTGTTGAACTGAATTTTATGGTTTAAGTGCGAAGAACATGGTATTTAATAAATAAAGGTAACACACAAAATGTTAAATAAACGCCCCTTTGGACGTAATTAAAATCTGAAACCTTTCAGATTTTTATTTATTTATTCTAGCTATGTGCTCTTAAAATTGATAAAAATCACGATTAAAATCCAACAAATGAAACGTAAGTAATGTATAAATGTGCACTAATGTGTCTTATGTATGTAAGCATATATATATTTGATTTTAAAAAATATTCTCTATTTGTAAAAAGTAAATATAAATTTAAAATTGCAAAAATTAAATAATTATTCCTGCGAAACAATTTACAATATCATTTAAATTCTAAGAGCATAGTTAAATTAAGTGTACGTATTTAAAACCATGATTAGAATAAAAAATGAAAATACATAATTCCTAAAAATTAATCTCAATAATTTTTAAAATCTAAGACAAATTAACATAAGTGAATAATTGTTGAGCATTAGAAACTCTTGCCTATTGAAAACTTCCCACCCCCACGAATTATGCATGTAAACCTAAAAACTATATACAATATATCAAAATATAAAAATAATACTAAAAAGATAGTAAATAGCAAGTTCTAATTTAACTTACCTAGAACTACACATTTGAATTCCTGTGAGTGGACTAGCATTTGCTAAACTAAGTGAGGTTGAGTAGTCTGTTGCTGCTAAATAAAAGCAGAGGGAGCTAATTCAATGTAAAGCTAAGTGTTAAGCTGCTACCTACTAGAGTTATTGTGAAAAACCTATTCTGTAAATTTTAAGTAATGTAAAATATAAAATTCTGTTTTGTGTGCAAAAATGTTGCTAACTTAAAGGCAATGTAAAAATGTGTAAAATGGTAAAAAAAAAATGTAAACTGCTGTTGCTAACTGATAAGGATGTAAAAATGTTTTAGAAACTTTTTTAAGTAAAATTAACAGTTCGAAAAAACATTTAAATAGAATTAATTAATTTGAATTAAATAAATTTAATTTTAAATTAAAAAGTTTGTACAAGTTCAACCAAAACTTTAACTAAATACTGGCCAAAGTTGAAGCAAATAGAAAAAAGAGATGAAAATCTTCATTCAATTCGGGCTATAATTGAGACTTTTGAAAAGATGGCCCTTCAATAGTAAAAGGAAAGAATCCAGTATAGAAAAAAATTATACAAATAATTAATTAATAAATATTTACAAATATACTCTCTTAACTCTTTAAAATCCTCCATTACCCTCCAGTTAAGGTTTAAGGTAATATTATCGTAACATAAAGGGCCAAAAAATTAAAAAGAAAAGTTAATGCCTGCCTTTTTAATATAGAAATTAGTAAATTGTGTTGGGACCTGGTTATTAACTTGAACATTAATTAGTTTTATTATTCCTTCCTTTAAATCTTCTATTTCAGTACATATATTTTTATTCTAATTATTTGGCTATAAAAAGTGTTACTTATTACCTTTTTAGAGATATTAGAGTTCCAATTAATTACACTGGTTATGATAAATTAAAGAAAAATCACAAAAATAGCGATAATTCCCTCAAAAATAAACCAAACCGTGTACCAGTACATAAACCGTGTACTTGGCAACATACTTGGTGTACCGTGTACTTGGCAACAACCGTATACTTGGTAAAATAAACCGTGTCTTGGCAACATATAATGTTGCCAAGTAAGAGTAGCTGAGTAAAACTGCAATATGCAAATTAGTGGCGCAGCACTCGGAATATGTCATCTGCTAGGAGCATAAAAGTCCATGTTTGACAGCAAGCCCACATATTTCACTGTGATAGTGACATCAGAAATCTGAGATAGCCAATTCGTAACAATGACTTCCAGGCATCTTTTGCCTGCAGAAATACGATGGAGAGCCATTGGGAGACTAGAGGCAGGACAAAGTCGAACAGAAGTGGCCAGATGGCCAAATGTGAGTACTTCTATGGTTCATGGTTTCTATGGTTTCAAACCACAGTTCCGGCATGTAGAAGGTTCAGCCAAGGATGGCCAACTGCTACGACGAGCGCCGATGACCGATATTTAACATTATGTGCACGCAGAAAGAGAACCGTTACTCCGACCCTTCTTAGATCCTCCCTTGCTACAGCCACCGGAAGGTTGGTGTCAACGTCAACTGTGCGTAAAAGGCTTCACGCAGGTGGTCTGTATGCGAGGCGACCAACAATTGCATGCCGCTCACGTCACGCCATAGGAGGGACCGTTTGCAGTGGGCACGACAACATGTCCACTGGACGCCTGATCAATGGAGGGCTGTTCACTTTACGAATGACTCCAGGTTTAGTCTAGAAAGCAACAGTAGGCGTTATTTGATATAGAGACAACCTGGAACTTGTTATCATCCGTCAAAAATCCGTGAAAGAGATGCATACGGAAGACGCAGTGTCTGTGTTTGGGGTGGCATCTCTTTGGGTGAACGCACAGACCTCCATATCTTTCCAAGGGGAACCGTGAATGCTCAGGTTTATAGAGATGACATCCTTGATGCTTATGTGCGCCCATATGCCGGGGCAATAGGTGAGGCTTTCCTAATACAGGACGACAACGCAAGACCACACAGGGCTCGCATCGTAGATGATTATCTTCAACAAGAAATAATTATGCGCATGGAGTGGCCAGCTCGATCCCCGGACTTCCTATCAAGCACGTTTTCGGATGCTTTAGGAAGACGTCTAGCTGCTCTCCATTTGCCCACTCAGACCTTTGCCGCACTTGCAACTGCTTTGCAATAGCAATGGCTCTCGCTTCCTATAGAACTGATAGGCCGCATAATTGAAAGCATCACACATCGCTGTATGTGCTGTACTGCTTCTAGAGGCGATCATATTCCATATTGAAGGTACCTTTCCTATAGCAAACTGACACCTTCGATTTGTTCATTTTATACATGTTCTAATTTCTATGCTACCATAATTGTCTGGTAATTTCTTTTCATGTTATTTGACACCTTACTATGTGTTGTGTATTGTGGGTAAGTTTCATAAAATTATACATGTAACTTTTTCAGTAATCGTGATTTTTTCTTAATTTACGATAACCAGTGTATATCCTAAGTCACGCTCTAGAGACATCAAAAACACAATTTGAATTTCGTCATTCAGTCCAGTAGAACTATATAGAACTGCCCCTTTTTTTTTCCACGGTGTACCTAGAACTCAAGTATCCAGCATTTATTATTAGTATAAAATTCAAACGTTAACAATTGCATATTACATTCTTCCAAAATGATAATCACACTTAAAATGGCAGTCGAAGAAAAACAGACAGAAATGCTAGATGAGTAAAATTAAAGATCTTTTGTCGAATGTTTCTGAAATTAAGGACTTTTAAGGACTAAAAATCATTCTCGAAAAACCTAAGGATTTTCAAGTACTTTTAAGGACCATATGAACCTTATGTTTACCATGACTTACGTATCCCAGCATATTTTTAACTGATAAATATAAAAGACAATTTTATTCAAATTTATTCAGCACTTCAATAATTAATTTGTAAACAAACAATTCAATAATCAAATTTTATTTTAAATATCGTTCAAATTTATAGCTTGGTGCTAATTACAGAATTGCATATAATTTTAAACAAAATTAACATAGTATAAAATCTAAACTTCAAATGTGGATTGTGTTTTACTTGAATAGTACTACATGATTTAATTTTTGATTACCAAAATTTAAAATTTTAAGCTCTTATTCTATGAGAAAATATGATTTTGATATATCAAAATTAACAACTAAGTAATATTTTCGAAAAATTAACTAAAATAAAATTAAGTTGATTAAATCTGTTGTATTCCATTAATTTAATTTTTCAAAATACGAAAAGGAATTTATTCTGCTAATGTATATTTGTTACTTAATTATGTTTTAATTATTTAAAATTTATTAATAAAAAACATAATAACATCTCACAATATTGCTCACTGGATGCAGCTCATAACTAAATGTACAAATACATTTTTAATATATGAGATACAATTTTAAATTCTACATTCTTCCATAGTGCAAAGAAAAATTAAAATTAAATCTAACTTTAATTAATAGAATTCTCTCCTAAATTCTCACATAGCAACTAATAAAATTTCACGAATTTTACTGTTAAACTACCATATCTAACATGATGGTAATATTCAAATATAGAATTCCAAAATTATTCTGTTATTACACTTCAATATCTGATGTGAGAATATCGTAAAGCAGTTCGTGATTTATAGCATTTTCTGAATCGAGTAAATTTGAAATGCAAATTTCTCCATTTTTCAGTTGACTTTTATAAAGCTCAATAAGATGCTTCTTTTTCTGCCATGGTATTCTGTTTCTTAATTCTGTTTTTTCTTTCAAAGGGTAAATGAACATTTCATCATAGGTAGGGTGAAGAATTCCATCGATCAATGTTTCACATAAATGCTTCTTTGGAGGCCCTGTTGCTCGTAATGATTCTTGTGACTCACCATCCCACATTACATCGCTAAAGGAATTAAAATTTCCTTCAAAAGATAATGAAAATTCAAAACATTCTTGGAGCTTCGTATCAACAATATTTCTTGCACATTGCTTTGTATCTGAACTTGATTCTTTTTCACAATCCAAGTCTTCTAACTTCAAACTTGAGTATTTATCTGAATATTTTTCAGCCTTTAGCCATACTGGACCAGTATACACATATGAGCTCTTTCTGAAGGATCCCACTTCAAAATGTGTATCATCCTTCTTACTATGTACTTCTAACTTTTCACCACAATACTGTGCAGATTTACTGCCATTGGGTTCCAGTTCAACATCTGATAATAAATTTTCATCCCTAATTTGAGAATTAATTCCTTGATCAGCAATAAAAGTTTTCATCTCAGGAGCAAATTGGTGTTCCATTCTTTCATGAGGCATTATTATATTACAATGCATCTTCTTGACATCAAGAGTTTTGCTTATTTTATTGAAACTTTTTATACTTTCAGATCTACTACCTCCCGTTGCTCTACTACTTTCTTTATTGTTTGAATCTTTTACGGTTTCCATATCATCCACATTGCTTTCAAATTCACTACTTTTAATAAACACTAATTTCTTTTTTCTTTTAACAGATTTTGTCATATTATTTTTCCTGTTTTTTCTCCTACCCTGTAAGAAATAAAATCAGTTTGAAAAAAAGGCATAATAATTTTGATTTTAAAAGCAAGATACATCAAAATTTAAATATATAAAATAACGAAATTTTCTATTACAAATAACACTATATAAAGAAAACTCAAAATACTACACACTTTCAATGAATGTAGTGGCAAAATATTATAGTACATTAAAAAATGCATTAAAAAGTTACAAAATCTATGCCAAATAGCGCGCAATTTTGAAATATGTATTACACTGTAATGTGTTAGCATACATTACAGTTTATGGACTTGCTTAAAATAATTCAGTGCAAATCCTATTTAAAGGAATGATTCCATTAGGCAATTATTTTTAAAGTGTGTTGTTACTATTTTATTATTATATACTACCTTACCTCACATATAGAGACACCATTTTCTGAAAGACAGTTTTGCTCAATAGTAAATATCCACATCAATAGATCAAAACTTATATCTGGGATTTTATATTTCCAGACGTGGATAATAGCATTTAATAGAAGACTGGAAGTTATTTGAAGCTGAAACTTTTTTACGATTCTAATTAAATTTTATGTTTTGTACTAGCCTGTATATTAATATAACTAGTTCACCTTGCTGACTAATGATAAAAGAAGTCAATGCTTCATTTTTAAAAGATTAAAATATATGCTTATAAAAATTAAAAATCTGAAAGCAGTCAGATTTTCAATGGTCGCCCAAAAAGACTTTGAAAATTTAATAAGATTTAAGCAGAAAATACACTACATAAATTCTGCACATCGAAAAAGTGAAAAAAAAAATATGCTGTCCTATAAAATATTTAATGTTTTTATTTAGAAATATTATGAATTAAATGCATTTTTATTTAAATCAATTCAATTAAAATGTAAAATTTATAATAATATTCTTAAGAACTGCATTTATTGATTTTATATGGCTTAATTTGTTACAGATTCGAATGAAAAGTGAAGGAATGCAAAATTGTGTTTTGAGACTAAATAGACTTTGGGACATTAAGGCTAATAATAATATTTTTCTCTTCTCATTTCATTTACACAATTTCCAATTTAGGCTCCTATTGCAAGTTGCTCCTATTATATTTTTATCTCACACACACACACACACACACATATATATATATGTGTGTGTGTGTGTGTGTGTATATATCAGTGAAGTTATATATATATATACGTAAGGCAAAAAAATATGTGTAATCAAAATTATAATTTAAACTAACATTAACTCCTTAATTCTCCCTCTCTGTTCTAAAAATTGTAATAACTTCACTGAATTGCGTCATTTCTAGATCATTCCATTTTGCATGGCCTGCGGAGCGCTGATGATGTAATAAATGGGAACTGAAACTTATAACTCAAACCAAAACTTTTCTCTTCGTGTGCTTGCGTATTGGATAACTTGGCACTTCAGCTTCTCTCTGTGCGCTGCTTGGTCGTCATTTTGTTCTGTGAGCTTCCTATCGTAATAATTTCCAAAAATGTAAATGTTCTTGAATAGACAAAACTAGAGTGCCAAGTAATTGTGACCACGAACATCAACTGGAAAAATAAAATCGTCTCGACTGCCAAGTTTCTTAGATATTAGCATACTACAAAATCAGGATTCTTCCTCTTCAATATGGATCTAAGATCTATCTTATATAGCTATTACGCATCGATGCTGCTCCATTTTTTCTTGCATTTATGCTATTATTACATTTATTTCAATTGACAGGATGTTAACCAGTAACCTGAGACCTCAATGGAAAATTTCATCAGCTCTTCAAATCATTGTTTTGTGATAAATTCAAAGCCAGTGTGAAAGAAGTGAATCATCAAATTTGTTTTTTCAGTGTTTAAAAAATAACCTAGCATCCTTCTGCTGTGGTGCTTTGCAAGTGATTCAAAAAATAATCACGCATAGTGTTTACAGAGTAAAAGTAATCTCCCGATAAATCCAGAAGTTGAATGTCTAGTGAAAAGGAATATTGAATTTACTTCGGCCATCTCTACAATATTTAGAAGAAAAAAAAAGTGCTTTAAATCATCAATGAATTACTGCTTAAGGCGATTCAGCACTACAGTTGGTTCAAGGTCTTCGATCTGTATTTAATGTGGATCAAGTATGTGCGACAGAAAGTTATTTGTGCTTCCTCTTTTTCGCCAATCAACAGCTCAAAAATTGTTATTTTCGAGTGAATTTAACTCAGAAATTAGACAAAATTATTTAATATGCTGTGCGGATTCTATACTTTTCATTTCAATTTTGCTTAAAATTTCTGCAGTTTAATTGTGCTGTTCTGTAAAAATGAGAAATTATCGTTTAGTAATTTTTCATAAGTATGTGTGAGCAAATTAAATAATGAATTTTAAGGCATTTAAACTATATTTGGGGAAGGATAATAAGATAAAAAATTATATTTTTGAATTTATGTTGAAAATTTTGAATTGTTGATAAGAATTTTTAAGTGCATGAAATAATTATGAAAAATTAGTATAAAATATGATAAACAAATAATGTTTTTGAGTGTTTTGTAGATAATATTAAATACTTTGGTATAATAGCTGTGTAATAACATATGAAAATGTGAGTAATTCAAGAAAACTGAATTATTATCATAGAATTATGTTAACTAATTTTAAAATCTACAGATCATAATATGTTTAGATAAACTTTGAAGACTCCCACTTTTATTTATTTATTTTTTTTTGTATATAATAGTTTTTAGTTTTTTTTTTTTTGTTTTCTTTTGGTTTTTTTAATGCAATGGAGTGATTAATTTTTTTATATAAATGGAATGTTTTAGTGCAATTAAAAGAAGGCAAAACAAGGAACAGAGACCTTTATGAATAACTGCCATGAGCGTCCCATAACTGTTGGTGAAAATTCATACACTAATTTGTTATTGCGAATTTGCCTATAAGATGGAAATGTTCGTATTAAGAGAAAGCTGTGGGGTCTTCTAGTTCGCATAAAATAAGTCTATTAGAAATTTCAATAATAATAGTACATTATTTCAAATAATGTTTCAAATGAAAATTTAATTGCATTATAATATTTTGAAATTTTTTGCAATTTTGTACTGTTAATGAATGTGTTTGAAATTTTTATATTTAAAAAGTTTTAAAAGCTTTCCCTAAACAGATATAATTATGAAATTTATTTTCTTATTTTATATTCACAAAATTATATGGTCCATATTATTATTGCAGGGCAGTGTCGAATTAAATATATGTTTAATTTTTGTATATTTTTTCATTTCATTTAACTAGCTTGAAGATTTTTTTATGGCCATAAATTATAAATGTAAATTTTGATAATTATACAATAATAGAAGCCAGTTACTTTTATTAAGCAATCAAGGTTTCTATGTGTAATTGTATTTAAGCATCTTACAGCCATCAGCAAGTTATCACACTGATTTGCACTGTAGAGGATTTGTCCATTTTTATCAAAGTTTATTTTGTTATTGCACTGAATTTTCTTACGTACTATGTATTAAGTTCTAAATTCCATTTTACACTGCTTTACAAATAAGAAAATATAGATTATTTTAGAAGTGTTAAATAATTAATTCAAAATTCCATAAATCTGCAAAAGAAAATTTTGGTTTTATACTGGCAACATCAATTTTTATGAAAGACTTTCAAGCTAAGGACTGCAAAATATTATGATTATGATATTCAAGAAAAGATTTTACAGAACTCTGAACTTTCCCAGTATTTCTTGAAAAGATTAGGGCATTTCTTCAGTGATTTTACAGAAAAGTAAACTTGCAGACCTTCAATTTGCATTTATTGTTAAAAATGATATTTACAAGATTCTGTTATTTTAAAAAATTGTTTAGATCAAAATTCTATAATTTTTTTCCACTATTGCACTTTCCTTTCTTTTGATACTGCTGTAATGTAACTCTTTAATTCTCCTACTCTGTTCTAAAAATCGTAATAACTTCTCTGAATTACATCATTTCTAGATCATTCCATTTTGCATGGCCTGTGCAATACTGATGATGTAATAATTGGGAACTGAAACCAAAACTTTTCTCTTCATATACTTCCATATTGGCTAACTAGGCACTTCAGCTTCTTTCAGTGTGCTGCTTAGTTGCTATTTCATTGTGCACACTTCTTATTGCAATAATATCCAAAATGTAAATGTCCTTGGATAGGCATGACTAGAGTGCCAAGTGATTGTGGCCACGAACATCAACTGGAAAAATAAAAATAGAATTAAAACCACCTCAACTGCCAAGTTTCTTAGATATTATGAAGTCAACATATTAGCATACTATGCAATCAGAATTCTTCCTCTTCAATATGGATCTAAGATCTATCTTATATACGGTGATCAGGCATATGCTAATCATTCAAAATTTCTTCAAAAATAAGTTTACAGTTTTTTTTTAATAGCCTCATCAAAGATTTACTACTTCATTAAATTTTAATTATTTCTGCTATGTATAACATGACCAGATGTCCCGTTTTACAATTACGAGTCCCAGTGTTCCCAAAATGGACTGTGGGATGGAAAATTGTTCTGTTTTCAGAAACCACATGAAAATTTGAGTAGCAGATGGCCGGCCACCGCCCTGCTTGCCGCCGCGATATTACGCCCGCACCAACCGGACGCAAGCTAGCGGTGTGCAAGACCGCGTCAGCGTCGACACAATGATAGCCGAGAGTGGCCAAGACGTCATATCGCTTGTGTTTTGTTGACTTATTGAATATTGTTTGACAAACCTTTCATTTGCCCACTTCTCGCTATTTGTTTTGTTTGATGCTCATGTAGTAAATAATTTAAATTTCCTTTGCTTTGGAATCACAAGTTAAAATGCCGAAACGCAAGGGTTCATTCAATGTTAGCTTACAAGAAAAATATCCGTTTATCAAGCAAATGAATACTCCGTCAGATGTCAGATGTGAAAAGTGTCATACAGAATTTAGTGTTTCCCACAGTGGTGGCGGTGATATTGAACAGCATTTAAAGTCTGACAAACATAAAAATGCTGATCATGCCGCCGCTTCGAGTTCTTTGATGTTAAACTTTTTCAAAAAATCGTACGCGCCAACTTTGAAGGACTTGGATATCGCTGGGGAACAAGGCGTCTGGGCTTATCACACGATACAAGAAAAGCACAGTTTTCGTTCTAATGATTGTGCATCAAAATTGATTCGATCATGTTTTGATCCCAAATTTACATGCGCGTGTACGAAATCAGAAGCTATTATAGTAAATGTTTTGACGCCTATAGCAATGAAAGAATTAAAAGATGACCTTGATAAGTGCAATTGTATTACAATACTAAATGACGCGTCAGACCGCGGTAACAAGAAAATATACCCCATTGTAGTGCGCTTTTTTTAAACCTTACGTAGATGTGCAAGTAAAAATTTTAGATTTCCAAGACCAACCTGGTGAAACTTCTGACATCATTGTCAATTATTTAAACCAAGCGTTGACAGATAAAAATTTGACAGCAAAAGTTGTAGCATTTTGTGGGGACAATGCCAACGTCAATTCCGGAGGCGCAGTTAGGCAAGGAACTAACAATGTATTAATGAAATTACAATCATCTCTGAAAAAAGAATTAATAGGTATTGGATGTGGAGCCCGTGTAATTCACAATGCAATAAATCTGCTGCAGATGAACTACCCGTAGATTACGAAGCGTTATTGTGAAGATATATTCATTTTTTTATATTTATATGATTCGAGGTGAAGCCCTAAAGGAGTTTTGTGCCGAAACTGAAACGGAATATCAACAAATGCTCGGCTGTAGCAAAACCAGATGGCTTGGTCTTATGCCTGCTTTGGAGAGGGTTTTAAAAATGTATCAGCCATTAAAAAGCTACTTTTTGAGTATTGAAAAATGTCCCGTTACTAAAAAACATTTTTGAAGATCCCACATCCGAATTGTGGTTTTATTTTTTACACGCTCAGTCAGCAAGTTTTTATCAAGCTGCCTTAAAACTTGAAGGTCAGACTGTATTGGCAATTGAAGCTGCAAAAGAAATCGATCAATTAAAAGACAATTTAACTCAGAAACAGACCAATCAGTTTCTTCCATTTATGGTCTGTCAATTAATGTTAAAATTGAAAGATAGTGGTACTGATATCGATGAAGAATTTGTGAAAAAGACGGCTACAGAATTTTATAAAATAAGTCATGAATATCTGGAGCAGTGGACTTGCTTTCTTACCAAAGAAATGGAGATATTTTATTGGGCAGATTTAAAAAAGGTCCCCACAAGGTAAGACATTCAGAAATCTCTGGATGTATTAATTGAAAAGCAATATATTGACTGTAATAAAGATACTGACGTTTTTGATGAATTTTCATCAATTTCTAATTACATTACATCGCAAAAAATAACGGAATGGAATGATTTAAATGTTTCCACGGAAACCCGTTGGGTGGAAATATTCAAACACTTTCGTGCCAACAATCTTCAGCATTAAAACTTTTCTATTGTAATTGAATATATTTTATGTTTGCCTGCTACAAATGCTCCAGTAGAAAGAGTATTTTCTATTATGAACAAATTGTGGACATCTGAGAAACCCAGTTACAAATTTCAGTTCTAAAGGCGATGTTGATTATTAAGGTGAATATAAAAAAACATGCCAAGAGTTTTATTCTTACTTGAAATCATCACCAGCTATATTAAAACAAATTTGTTCTTATGATAAATATAAGTATAACTAAACATTTTGGGTACCTATATTTCGTGATTTGTAACTTTTAAGCCAACTAACTTTTTCTGAATAAATAACTTTAAAAAAGTGTTGTTTTTTTCATTAACTACCTATAATTTGACCTAAATAAACCAATGTCCCATTTTGAGTCAAAAAATAAATGGTCATGTTAGCTATGTACTGTATTTCTTCTAAGTATAAAAGAATTTTCTATATTATCAATCTTCTATGAAGAAAGCCTCAAATAAATCATAAAAGTGAAGCAACATCCTGTGTTAGGCATAGATTTTCAGCATAGAAATTCTAGAGATTTTGGCAGATTTCATTGCTCTTGATGAAAAGGGACTTTGTTCACCCTTGAAATCGATAGTTTCTTCACTTTTATGATTTCTTCATAGAAGTTTTAATGATCTCAACCTGCATGAAGACTTTAAAAATGCTCAAAAAAAATTTCCAGCCATAGAGTCTAAAATAATTGCCTGTTTCAAGCACAACAAAAAACTGAGTAGTGATATTACCAACCATCAAGAAGACTTTTCTGCAACTTGATATTGTAGTGAAGAGAGATTTCTACCATATGTGGATGAACAGCGCAAAAATACAATTACAGGAAATCTAAACATTTTACAGGATCATGAAAAAAAGCAGCTTATGAAAAAAGTACAAAATTCAGACCAGTTAAATACATTCCTAAATTCAGTTGTTTAGAAAACATTTCAGCAGATATTGAGAAGTTCACATTGAAAGCAAGTTCTCCACTAAGTTTACCTACTCATCTTTCTAAAGAATAGAAAAGTGAAAAAGCAAAAAGAATACTGGCAAAATTAAAGGATTGAAAGGTATTAAAAATTGGAAGAATTTGGTTCAGAAGTTTTCACTATTAAAAAACATCTTACTATTACCAAAATTGATAAAGCAAGCAATAATTTTAGCATTTTATGAAAACGTTCTACAATTCTGTTATTAAAAGAGAGTTGAATAATTCAACAACTTATTGCACAGAGGTTGTTCACACACTTTTTTAGACGATTTTAATTGTATTTACAGAAACATTTTACCTCAAAATTTTGTATTTTAAATGTTTTGCTTGATAGCCCTTATTCCTCCCTAGTCTACACCAT
>KK114188.1:573349-585644 GCA_000611955.2 Stegodyphus mimosarum | reverse complement strand
TCGGAAGAGGTATTTTATCCCATTCCTGTCAAACAGCCCAAGAAGAGTTGTTTGTCGACATTTGGTCAGTCCCCTTTTTGAAAGTACAAAGGTGCAAAATTCCATGGGTGATACATCAACAGATTTAGTAAAGATATGAGTGAAAAATATAGCTTTAATACCCATTTCTTGTTCCATTTTTTTCCAGGAAATTAACAGTGGTTTTTGGCGTGTGTCTACTTGCTTTGTCTTCAGGTAGCTCTGTTGATTGATAGATCTGCGTGTGAAGAGTAGATATTTTAAATTTGAAAATTGGATATAAAATATATTTCTGATAATATGTGGAATTGATCCTTAGATATTCCTCCACTCTCTTTTATTTTTAATTTCCCTTTATATGAAAAACCAGCAACAATTATAAATCCCTTTGAAAAACTTTCTTTAGATTTTTAGAATCATGTTTTAAGATTTTTCCTCCTCTTTGATGATAATAAATGAATCTCATATTATTCCAGTCATTTAAATTAACTCAAGATTCATCTATCGTGACAATATTTTTCCATTTTTGTTTGAATATATGTTTCACAGAAAGAATTCTGCAGGGATATATCATCGAAAAAGATGATACATATCATGTTTTCTTCGCCTCTTTAATCTTGATTGCAATAATCACTTTGTTTACAGCTGACAGTGTAATTTGAGCATTTTAATGATTTTGAAACAGTGATTTGCCTTAGCAGATTTTCTTTTAACATTAAAGATCTTACCTTTACAACATTCTAAACAGTCCGTTTTTTTTCCTTATTTGGAACAATTTTTCCACCTGAGGCCAAACTTGATGTTTTTTTCCCTATCTTGTTGACAATATTACTTATCATAACATTAGTTACAGAAAAACCATGGCTATCACAGCTTTTTTTAATAATTAGATATGAATTATTTTCTTCAGAAACAGCACACAGCCTTCCATCCACTGCTTCTTTAAAAGCGATTTTTTGCATGAAAACGAAGCTGTCAAGTAGCAGATGAGAATTTATACTTTCAAAAATATAGTTGCAGTTGAAAAAAAATTTTAAGATTTGTTTTTTTAATAGCAAACCAAAATCACCTAAAAATTGTGTGAACAGCCTCTGTATTTCCAAAAATAAAGATAGGTCTATTATCAATAAAATTTTTGCTTTTCACAAGAGATGGAAAATTTCTCTTATTACAGCAAAAGCCAATGATTCCCAATTTATACACGATTTCAAAATTTCACAAAAACCTGCCAAATTTTAATTTATAGCAAATAGTACAACTTCAAGAACTTTAATTATACTTCACAAATCTACTTAAATCAATATGCAATTTAGTTTTTGATAAAGCTAATTCTGATAAAAACTACTGTTGGATTATTAACAACAACTTACAAATAACTGAGAAAATTAAAAATCTAAAAGTTTGCAATATCAACTGCCATGACTAAAAATCTCTACACGTCTCTTTCACTTAAAGAAATCTATGAAGTCTTCAAAAAATATCACGATTTGTGTATAAAAATCATTGGAACTTGGCATAGAACGTATATGAAATGGCGGCATTGCTTCAATGAAATTATTGTTACGAGCATGATTGCCGGAATAATGGTTATGCACGTGGTTGCCAGATTTCGGCATTTACTAAAATTGTTGCAATAGTATGCTAAGTACCCTTACAAGCTTTTATTCACCATTTGGGAGATTTCTAACTTGCCATCACCAATTGTTACCCCTTCCCCAAATTGATAACCCTAAGTGACTATTTTTGAATTTCATTATTTTGGGCTTTGTTTGGCTCTAGGTAAGTTTGATTTCAATTAATACTTTTGAATTTCAATTTTAAATTCTGTAAAATGTGTCTAATTAATTTCTTTTCATTTATTTGATAGATGTGATTTTGTATTTCTTTAATGGACTGCCTCTGCATCAATGAGGCGTTCAAAAGCTTTGAGTTAACTGTTATAATTAAATAATTTAGAATAGTTCATCACTTAATTTTAGATGAACAGAAACGGAGCGGTTTCCCAGATGAAAGTGGTTTAATTGAGTTCAGTCTACCTCCTCTTGATAATATTGAATCAGATTTTGGTTGCATTCCTCTCCCTATATATTTCTTACAATTTTTGTAATTTTGTATTTTCTATATCTATAATTCTTCTGGTTTGGAGACTTTTTTTTACATATTTATGGGGAATTTGGAATTGTAATGTACTTTGAATTACTGAATTGTACTTCATTTCTTTTTTGTGGATTTGGTTCTAAATTTCTTATCCATAATATATCTGGTTTTGATATATTTTTGAGGTATTTATTATTTTTAAGTTTTAATTATTCATATTTATTTAATTCTCATTTTGTATTTATTGGATATTTTGAAATTTATTAGCATTAAATTTCACTATTTTTGGGTGTTTGTGTAGAATGGGTTTTAAATTTCTTACTTTTTGTGGTAAAAATATATTTCAGGGTACCCCTTGGTGAAAATTGACGATTTTTTTCATGTCATTCCAGTTTACGTCCAACGCCCTCCTCAGTAAAATGACATCCAAAACATAATGCAATAAAACATAATTAAAACTAAAAATACAAGATCTCAAACTGCATTTTAAATCAAACAAGGAAATAACATAAGAATGGAAATACATGTTATGTAATCTACACAATACAAAAAGGAAATATCGACTTAACTTATTTAAAAATTTCTGTTTCTTCAGTATGTGAGATACACAGAATTCCTCAACAGCATCCAAAAACTATTTTAAATTATCTAAACTAGAATCTGTACATTGCCATCACCACATAAATTCACAAAAGTAAAAATGAAAAATATTCTCTGTACTGCTGGACTGTCAATGGCATTTCTTTCAAAAATTCCTTTTTATTACATCCCACACACCTTTTAAAGTGTTGATATGAGCTCCAGTTTCCAAGTCCTTAAATCTGCATAATTTATCAAGGTGGGCAAAGCCATTTAAATCTTCATTTACACACCAGACAATCAATATTTTCTTTCCCAATTTTTCTAAAGTATACAGAAACTTCAGGTTAATCGTACCACCAGCAGGCATTTTACGGTGTAAAGCCCAAAATAAGCAACGCATGTCAAGAAGTACGTTGTTGGTTAAGAAATACAATGTTTCTTTGTACTTCTTAACCAACATCTAACACATAAATAAGCCCTTACAAGTATTTTCCCATCAGTCAAGTTCACTGCAATCATGCAACCAATTATGTCATCACATCATAATATTATGGAAACGCATAATATTCAACTACTCAGGTTACCATAAATGAAAGAATAACTTAGCAATAATCCAAGGGGTACTTTAAAATATAGACTAACCCTTTTTGTCTATATTTGTGTGTGTGTGTGTATATATATGTGTGATATTTTAATGCATAGTCATGATGGTTGAGTGGAAAAGGCAGGATGAAGATGTTGACAAAACTAATTTCGGCAAAACACCAACTTTATTTTTAGGCACATAAACATCATTTCTTTAAAGTTATTATACTTTTTGATAAGCAATTACAATAATTTTTATATACATGTTACATCATCTTAGATAAAGAACAAAAGAGGGCATAGCAGAAGTCAGGAAAAGAAATGACGCAGTTGCTTGCGAGCAGTATTTATACTAAGCTGCATAAAGTATAGTTTGTTGAAGTTATATATGTTATAAAAGAAAAGGAAATCAAGGTACTGTAATTTTTATTTTATATTTTTGTTTGGCAACATCTAAGAAAGTACTTAAAACTTCCACTTTGAGAAGTTCAGTTGAGCATGTTGTTGTTGACTTAGATGTATATAACTTTGCATTAAAAGCATGGCTTAGAAAATGTTTACTAAGATTCTTCAGTTTTAGCATATATGATTTTAAAATACAATAGGTTATGGGTTTCATGCACGCTACATGCGCAAAAATGATAGTAGAGTTTTATTTTTAATGCAGAAGTTTTTATAATGTTAAGAGAATAGCGTTAACCCTAACCACGCGATCGGCAAGAACGGCAAAGTTTTTTCTCCTCATTATTCAAGTCCTGAAATCATATTTTGTTTAAAGAAAGCCCTAGAGGGAAGTATTTGATTGAAGTGGACTAAATATTCAAGTGTTTATCGTTGAAAGTGAAGTACGTTACAGAAACGCTAAGAGTAAATAATGGAGGTAGGAAAGTTGCAGTTGAAGCCATTAAGTGGAGAATCGGATTGGCCGATGTGGAAGTATAGAATCAAGTTCGCTTTAAACTACTATAACGACTCCTTGGAAGTTGTTGAAGGAAAAATAGTTAAACCAGATAAGCCACCTGAAGGAGCTGTTGAAGCAACTTTAAAGAAATACTCAGATGATGTTTCACGATATAAAAAGGCCAACACTTGTGCCATGATGGTACTGACAAATTCTATGACAGAAGAAACCATGCAGAAAATTATGAGGTTTGATACTGCTAGAGAGGTATGGCTAGAACTTCATAAACTTTTTGAAGCAACATCTGACAATCAGTTATATAATATTTGTCTACAATTTTTCCAGTGTAAGTGGACAATGAATGATAGTATGGCTGCCCATTTATCAAAGCTTAAGAATCTCTGGAATGAATTAAATATAGGTCTTCAAAGAAAGCAAGAAAACCAACTGCCTCAGATGTTATTAATTTGCAAAATTTTAGACACACTACCTCAAGAGTACCGTTCTTTTAAGTCAAGTTGGCTGCTGCTTAATGAAGAGAAAAGAACAATTGATGAGTTAACTACTCAATTATGCTCTCAAGAAAGAGAATATAAAGAAGAAAAATCTAAAGGTGATGTCCAAAATCAAGATGCATTAGAAGCTAAAGCAAGCAAAATAAAAAGAAATTTCAAAGGTAAAAAGCAGATAGGAAAATGCAACTATTGCCACCAGAGTGGACATTGGATTAAATTTTGTCGAAAATGGATAGAAGATGGAAGACCACCGAAGCCCAGTCAAAATGATAAAGTCTCAAGAAAAGACGGTGTTATAGCCAATATGTCCCTATTGGCTCTAAACGAAGAAGCTTTTTCATCTGAAAAGAATTGCTATGACTGGTTTGTGGATAATGGTGCTTCAAAGCACATTACCAATAATAGTGATTACTTCACAGAATTTGAAAAATTTGAAACACCACATGGAATTACTGCTGCAAATGGCAAAATACTACCAGCTGTAGGCAAAGGAACTTTGAAGATTATGACAATAGTAAAAGGAGAAAAACAATTCAAAGAACTTAAAGAAGTTTGGTTTGTTCCAGGTATTAGTAAGAACTTATTCTCCGTACTGGCTTCCCAAGATAAAAACAAAAATAGTAGATTTGAATCAACTGCAGAAGAATGTTGGTTGAAAATCAACAATGAAGTTGTACTCTATGGTACAAGAAGCATAAGTGGTGGTCTGTATAAAATTCATATGGAAGTACTTGTTCCGAATAACCCAGTAGAAGTCAACATAGCTGTCACAAGTGATTCAATTCTGCAGTTATACCATGAGCGCTGGGGTCACCAGGACAAACGTCATATTAAGAATGTCCTTGAAGAACAGATGGGTATCAGGGTTAAACTAGACAGTCAACTCTGTGAACCCTGTATATATGGGAAATCACATCGTCTAAAATTTGGCAACAGAGAGAAGAAAACAAAGCCTGGAGAACTTATCTCGGCAGATGTTTGTGGACCGTTTGACGAATCCTTCAAAAGGTATCGTTATTTTGTAGTCTTCAAGGATCATTTCACCAAATTTAGATATGTGTTTTTCCTTCGCCATAAATCAGAAGTTGCAGAAGCAGTTAAAAATATGCTAGCACATGCGAAAAACTTAGGACATGCCATTAAAGAGCTGTTAAGCGACAATGGTGGCGAGTTTGATAATGAAGATGTTAGGACTATTCTAAGACAAAATGGAGTTCTTCAAAGATTAACTGCCCCCTATACCCCACAGCAAAACGGTGGGAGTGAGCGAGAAAACAGAACCTTAGTAGAAATGGCAAGAACTTTGAAGAATTCTAATTCTGAAGTTAATTTTCCCTCATCATTATGGGCTGAATTTATTAGTACATCTGTCTATATTTTAAACAGAACAGGGAAAAGTTCATTATCAAATGTAAGTCCTTACGAATCTTGGATGGGACAAAAACCAAGAATAAGACATATGCGTATAGTTGGATCCACCTGTTTTGCTCACATACCAGATCAGAGACGTAGAAAAATGGATAAGAAAGCCATAAAGGGCTACCTACTAGGATATGATGGAAATGAACGATATCGCATCTGGATAAAAGAAACCAATACTGTTATCTGCTCACGAGATGTAGTATTTCAAGAAAAACCTCTGAAAAATTGCAAAGATCCAGTAGCAATACCTTTGCCTGAACCTAAAATACAGTTACCTGAAGCTGAAAACGAGGGGAAGCAAGATCAAGAAGATTCAGAAGATCAAACAAATTCTGAAAGTGAAAATGAAGATGAAAAAGAATCACTTGCTATGAACTTAAGAAAGCGCAGTGCAATAAAAAGGCCTAAACGTTTTGAAGATTATGTGATGACATCTGAAGTTTTTATGTGTGATGTGTATGAACCACAGTCATACAAAGAAGCCATTAATTGTAAAGAACAGGATTTCTGGAAAAAGGCCATGGATTCTGAAATTAGCTCCTTAAAGGAAAATGACACCTGGACACTAGAAACTCTTCCAAATGAAGCAAAAGCTCTTCCTTGCAAATGGGTCTTTCGAATCAAGAAAAATCCAGATTACACCGTGGATAAGTACAAAGCTAGACTTGTGATTAAAGGCTTCAATCAGAGACAAGGTATTGATTATGATCAGACCTTCAGTCCAGTCACAAAGCTAGGAACTGTGCGTTCACTCATAAGCATTGCAGCTAGTGAGAATATGCATCTTATGCAATTTGATGTTTCGACTGCCTTCTTGTACGGTGATCTAGAGGAAACAATCTATATGAATCAGCCCGAAGGATATAATGATGGTACCAATAAAGTATGCAGACTCAAGAAAAGCTTGTATGGGCTAAAACAAGCTCCTCGATGCTGGCATAAATGTTTCGGAAAATTTCTGACAGACCTTGGGTTTAAGGTCAGTGAAGCAGACCCATGTCTATTCATTCGAGAAGAAAACGATAAGAAGCTACTCATAGCACTCTACGTGGATGATGGACTGATCGCTGCTACTGATGAAGAAGATTCCAGAAATTTTATAGACCAGTTGAAGTTAAAGTTTAAAATCACCAGCAAGCCAGCTTCATATTTCTTAGGATTAGAAATACAACGTCTTGAAGATGGAAGTATTAAGATAGGGCAAGAAGCATATGCCACAAAGATCCTTCAGCGGTTTGGCATGAGTGACTGCAGACCAGTTCATACACCCATTTTGAAAGATAAAGTAGTTTACACAGAAGAAGTTAATGAAACGTATATCCCTTACCGTGAAGCTGTGGGAGCATTGATGTATTTGATGATGGGGACAAGACCTGACTTGGCATACTCTATTAGTGTTTTGTCACGTAAATTAGAAAATCCCTCTAAAGAAGACTGGATCAAGGTTAAGCGTGTATTTAGATACATTGCAAACTCCAAGCAAAAATGCATTGTTTATAAATCAGGCTATAAACCAGGAATTTTAGAATGTTTCAGTGATGCTGACTTTGGTGGATGTATTCAAACAGGCAGATCAACCAGTGGAGTAATATGTTTGTATGCAGGTGGAACAATATCTTGGTTGAGCCAACGCCAAGCCATGGTTGCAACATCAACTACAGAAGCTGAGATAGTTGCAGCAAATGAAGCTGCAAAAGAGGTCATTTGGCTGAGCAGACTGATTACTGGTGTTTCTTCCTTGAAACAAGTGCCAACCATCTATGTAGACAATAGTGCTGCAGTCAGACTAGTTCAGAACCCCGAGTTACATCGCAGGACCAAGCACATAAGTCTGAAACATTTTTTCATACGTGAAAAAGTTCTGGAAGGAAAAATCAATGTGCAGCAGATTTCAACAGAAGTGCAAGTTGCAGATTTGTTGACCAAGCCCTTGCACAAACCAAGACTCTTGATGCTATGTGAAAACATTGGACTAGTATAAACTATACGATTAATTTAGAACTCTAATTTAAAAGTGTGATTTTTTTCTTTTTAACAAGGGGAAGTGTTGAAGTTATATATGTTATAAAAGAAAAGGAAATCAAGGTACTGTAATTTTTATTTTATATTTTTGTTTGGCAATATCTAAGAAAGTACTTAAAACTTCCACTTTGAGAAGTTCAGTTGAGCATGTTGTTGTTGACTTAGATGTATATAACTTTGCATTAAAAGCATGGCTTAGAAAATGTTTACTAAGATTCTTCAGTTTTAGCATATATGATTTTAAAATACAATATAGTTAAGCTACTATTGGTTAATTTTAGGTTATTATGTAACATGGAGAGATCTCGAATTTGGAAGAACAGATGAATTTAGGGAGAACGCAAAATCTAGAATAGCTAATTTTGAGGTCGCCAATCGTTTCTTAGCGCAGCCATTGTATTTTGTTATATCTTATGTATATATATATATATATGTGTGTGTGTGTGTGTGTGTAAGATATAACAAAATACGATGTCTGCTTTAAGAATAATTGGCAACCTCAAAATTAATCATTCTAGATTTTATACTCTCTCCCTAAATTCATCTGTTCTCCCAAATTAGAGATCCTTTGAGTTGTTAAGATTTTTTCCTCTCCTATCTCCTGGGCTAAGGTGTACAATAAATTTTGAACAGAAAAACTCTGGGAAGAAGGAAAGGCAGGATAGGAAAGAAGCCAGACTGGGAAAGGTCAAAATCAGGAAAAATAAATTGTCATAATTAGGTTTTAAAGTCTTAATCAGGTTTTAAAATGTCATAATCGGGAAAACAAATTTTTGATGCAGAATTTGGAAAACTAAAATAAATTAATTTTGGACAAAGACAGGGATTCTACTATTTCTAACAGTTAATTTAAATTCATTAGCAGGATTAAAAGGTCTGAGTATGGTTGAATGAACAGTTTTTGATTTCTTTTTAGTAAGAGGGTTAGGTTTATCTATTTCCAAAGTAACTTCAGAAATATTCTGTATGAAAGGCACAAGAATGCTAACTGTTACTATAAATTTAAATGCTACATTTGCCAAGGCACAGCCTAGGATTCTGTCTCAAGTATTCAGTAATAATTAATCGTAAATGATTGCAAAAAAATCTTCATACTCCTTCACTGTTTTTCAACTTCTGCAAGCAAAAATAGCAGATAATGTGCATGTGATAATGCTGAAGTTTTCTTTGTTACTTATGTGCTTCTTCATTTTTAACAGGCAATTCTTAAATAAATGTCAATTTTCAATTTGTAGGAAGATTTCAGCTATATATTCAACTAAAACCACTTTTATGTTAAACCAGTAATCTGAATAATTCATGAATAACATTTAAATATCTTACTGAGTAGAATAGTTTAGAAAAGATTCTTTACACATATCAACAAACAAGGAAACATCTTACTTTAGTCTCATCTCTACAGAATCTCATTTAAATTCAGTAAATTACTATTTTATTGACAAAAGGACACTTCTGCTACAGTTCAACAAGTTACTTGCTTTGCACTCTAAGCCTCTTAAGCACTCTGAAGAATTTTATACAAACTAAATTGGCCAAAATGATATGTATACTTTTTCAAATGCCAGCTCTGCTTTAAATTCAAGGCTTGAATTAAATAAAGAAATCCACTTTAGAGAATTACAGAACTGACGAAAATTCTATTGCACTGCATAAACCTTCAAACACAAACTTCAAAGTACACAATAAAATAAACAAGATCGATTTTTAATTTTGTATCTTCCCCTGATTTTGATACTTTCTTTATTGGATTCTAATCATTATTCTCAAAAAGGATATAAAAAAAAGTTAATTTTTAAGATGAAGAATAATTTTAGGAGCCTAACATATACAGCCGATACATAATTACATGAATATTGATAACAACATTAGTATTTACTAATTATTGAAATGCATATGAAGGGAATGAAGTTTAAATTATTTAATTTAATAAATTTAAACTAATACTTTTGTTTAATACTTTATAAATGAAAATGAATAAAAATCAAACATGCAATTTTGAAACATCTATCATTAAACTTATAATGCAAATAGAATTTAATCTTTTTCTCTGATTATAAAGCTAAACTGCACTTAGCTACTTGAAAAAATAAAACATTAGAATCTTATTAAAATTAAAATTTTTAATTACTGTAAAAAAACTAAATTTTTATCATATAACCAATTATATAATTGAATTATTATGATAATTTTATTCATTATATGTATTAAAACATTATTTTCTTAACATTGAGCTATTAAGAATGGAGATTTGCACTTTTTATTGCGCCATTTGAGACTGCAAAAACAATTCTGGTAGATGATGGAAGTATTCTCGTATATTTCAGTAGAAGATAAGTGCTGAATGTATTTTTACATACCTGAAGACGTCCTGAATATATATTGTGACCTTGTAAAGACTTCATTTAGGTTGATCTTATTAATTAATGAACAATTATCAAATCAACAAACTTCCTGCATAACTGTTTGAACACAGGAATATAAATCAAATTGTTCTCTAGAAGCTAATGGCATCCATCCATAATGTTCTCTCTTGAAAATAATAAATGTATCACTAAAATAAAAATCCTCACTTCTAAATTATCCAATTGCTTTGTATAATTAGCTATCTATTGCTATAATACATACGATGTAGTTGAACATAGAAATGGCAAAATATCTGAATTACAATTTTGAAATTTGAAAAGCAAATGTGTAAAATTTGTTCATTCTAATTAACATTGGAAATACAGTCAAATACCAAAAATCCACTGACCTGAAATCCACGTTGCTTCTCAAAATATAAGCATTCAATTTGTAGGTTCTGGAAACCCAAACATGGAGAACGAAATATCGCAGAAAAAATATTTATCGAATAATAACATCATAATCACCAAATAATAAAGACACATAACGGAAATACCAAATTATTGACATCATGGTAAAAGTTTTTTCCCTCCAATCTGTATAGAGGTAAAAATAAATCAGCGTTTCTGAAACAAATTCTTTCAAGTGACCATTCTGTTTCATTTGTGATTATAAAAAAAAAAATCACTGTCAAAGACTGCATTTATTTGTTAGCTGAATCATGAATTATGTTTTCTAAAGAACATTAATAAATGCCTGGTGTAATGCATGGCCATCTTCTCTGCTTATTAAAACTGAGAGTGATGACAGTGAATTTTCTGGTTTTAGGGTCAGCGCAGCAAGGGTTAAAGCAAGAGAATTGCTTTCACATTTGAAAGAAAGAGTAAATGAGGAGGCTTTGCAAGAAGAAGATATCGTTGAATGCATGTGTTCAGATGAGCCAACATTGGTATATCAGATGACCAATGATAAAATCGTTGGCTCTGTTTTGAACTCGCCACAGCAAGGAAAAGATTTGACACCGACACAAATATTGAATTTGATAGAAATCAGAAAATATCTTTTAATGAGGGTTTGGAACATGGTGATAAATACCTAAAATTTTTAAAACAGAGCTGTGTCACACAGCAAGACATTCTGACATTATACAATTTAACAAAAAAAAAAAAAAATAAATAACTCTGGAGTACCTTACAGTTTTTAAACAAACCTCGACCAGAAAAATGTTTGAAACTCATGTAAAAAAAAAAAAAAAATAATTTATGATTTATTAATATCCCTTATTCTTATGTGACTTTATTGTATATGTCTTTAATGTTTTTAAATATCCCTGTAATCACCAACATAAATGAAGGTGAAAATGCGGTTTAGGGCACTGCTTGGCGATTTTTTGAAAAATCGCCAAGCATAAAGCCGAATTGGCATAAAATCGCCAATTCGGCGCGTTTCTGCGAAACGTCTTTGCAATTCATTGCAACCTTCCCGACACGCTCCGCGAAAACCTATTGTAAACAAAACATACAATTCTAAACCATAAATTAGTATGAAAACTATTGCCACAAAAATATAATAAAATAATATGCAAAACGAACATTACGATCATTAAAATATTCGTCAATTACCTTTAAATTAATTATTTACATTTTATGTTGTAATACTTACACATTTTATGCGTTACATAACCTTCCCAACACGCTCCGCGAAAACGTAACCAAAATGGCATCCCAGAAAGAAGGAATTTTTTTTTAAAAGGGCATTAAAATTACAAACGATACCATGTACACACCGTTCCGTTTTAACTTAAAAAAAA
>KK114188.1:561670-572630 GCA_000611955.2 Stegodyphus mimosarum | reverse complement strand
ATAATTTAATGCATGTAATAAATTAATATATTAATGTATGTAATAATTTAAATCTAATATGTCTTTTTATTTATTTTAAACTTTTAGTCTAATATTATGATTTATCTTTTCTGTCTTGAAATCTGCAAAATCCTAAAATCCATACAACCTCTGGTCCCAATCATTGTGGATTTCTGGACTTCTATTGTATAAAGAAATTTACATCATAGATCATTATTATTACAGATAAGTATAACATATCACTTACCATTTTTCATATGGCAGATGTTGAAAGTATTCGCACAGGCTTGAAAGTTCTTTTCATGGATGTGTTTACAAGAAAAGGTATGAAAAAAAAAAAAAAAGCCACTTTACTAAATGCTAAACCACCTCCAAATCTAAGTTCAACGAATTTTCCAGCCTTAATTCCACACAATGTTGAAAAATTCTTAAATAGAAATCCAGAACAAGCTTCTTACAGTTCAAAATTAAAGAAAAACATCACTCCCAAATCCAATAAATTAAAAGAAATTTTTTAAAATTTTGAAGATTAAAAAAACCATCACTTTCATTCAAAAAATTTCACAAATTGTTAAGGAAATCAGACAAGCAAAAGACTATGCATAAAAAATTGTCATAGGCTTTTACACCATGAAATCCAACATGCCATTAGTGTAGAGTGTAAGTGAATAGTAGCCAAGTAACAAAATGCAAGACTTCCCCTTTTGCAGACCTGAAGATTAAAAGTTTGATTCCAGTTTGTATGGCTTTTCTTTTCTACATGATATTTAACCAAAACTTACTTCAATGACCTCTTTCTACTCATGAATTATTTTGAATTTGTATCTATCTCAGGCAGCACTGAGTGCATTAACTTTTTTACATTAATGAACCATTTCCTTATGTAACAAGATAATGCATATTGTAGCTGATAAGGCTGATGTTTGATGAGCAGTTAGGTTAAAGGTTATAAGAAATGAATTACAATAAATGAAACTTCTGATAAAATCATTATATTAGTTTCCTTGCTTTAACTTTTAATTACAATTACATATTTTTTGTCAAAACAAAATTTCTGCTATAAATAACTATTCTTTAGGCATGAAACAGGACAGACTTTTAAAGCTTCCTTAATTGGATAATAATGTGAGACTTTTCTCTTGAGCTGAAAATAGTGTGGGACTTTACCCTCAAGCTCAGTCTTCCATACATTTATACTAATTCCCAAAATATGAAATAAAATTCTGATTATTAAGATAAAAATTGAAATGAGCTTACAGATTTTAGTGATCTTCTTACAAGAGGTAAAAGATCTTCCCTTCCAGCAAGAAAATTCAGATGGCTAAACAACAAATATCTGAAAAAAAAAATCATTTTAAGAACGAAAGCATTTTAATTAACACAGCATAAATACATGTGTACTTTCTGGATTAGCTTAATATTCTTATAGCATCACACTGATAACACTTCCAATATCAATATATATAAATAATGTAAAATAATGTAAAATAAAATAAAATAAAATAATTATGTTTAAAATCCATTCCTTATTCAATTCAAAATAAAACCAAATGAAAATAACCCCCCTCCCCCCCAAAAAAAAATCAGAAATACTGTCCACATTTCAAGAAAAAAAAAGACAAAACATGCCAAAATGAAAAATGAAATTTTAAATAAAATTTTAAAATATGTGAGTAGATCACTTCCCAAAACAAAACTTTCAAATATAATAATCTAACACGTGAAAAAAACAAAACCACATAGCAATTTTTCAATTCAAGATTGGGGAGATGCTCAGACAACCGGCACTTGGCGAACTTTCTGAAATCGCGTTCGACAGCTTGGGCGATACGCGCCAAACAGTGGAAAGATAGCTTAGGTTGCTAGTTCAGATGTCAACTGAGCTAAGGAGAAAGGGAAAAGGGGAAGAGATATTTTCTTTTTAGATGTAGGTCCTTTGCGTTGGGTGTCATGTGACTTTGCAGATGAATCTTCGGGCTGATCACGTGACTTTGCCAAGTTTCCGTACAGCTCACATTAGCCCATGTGTTTTATTACATTATCCATTTCTCAATAAACCCGTAGTAAATATTAACCCTTAAAATTAGATAACGGCTAGACTGGATAACTTCTGAATAAACTTATTTCTGAATAAAATATTTTATTTTTACACAAAATCTTTTACAAAGCATGCTCCTTTTCAGTACTTTACTTTCCATATTCCCAAAATTGGAATAAACAAAACAAAACTATTTCTAAATTTGGATTTTCTTCCGCAAAGCACCCGTTGGCACCGCTGCATGTCTTTGCGGAAGTGCTTCTGTAAATTTTATAAAAATATATAGGCCAGATTAAAAACTAATAGAAATTCATAAACAAGTAAAAAAGGTTAAAAATCTTTATAAAATTTTTCAGTTTGAGTGGAACAAGACCAAAAACATGTTAAAAAGTACAAAATAAAACTTAGAGGAATAAGTTCTTAAATTCTATACACATTAGCAATAAAAGTTTTCAAATGAAAAAATATATATATATATGCACACTCCTGTAGCAGCAAAGCCTAAAATGCGTAAAGTATTTAGAACAAATACTATTTTAAAATTTATTCAGCTCAATAAAGATGATTAGAAAATAGCTGTGGTAAAAATGAAAAATTCTTAAAAGGGACATCGGAATACCTAAATTAATTCCTTGAATGAATTGAACTGCGGTGCTTAACCACCAGGGTGCCTGGGCACCATAGCCCTACCCCTCATCGAATAACATGATAAAAGTTTAGAATTATGAGAAATATAACTGAATGTGTTAAATGCTATTAAATGAGTAAGAGTTTAAATTCATAATTGCTAATAGTTAAATACATAATTTTTTCCTTAAGTACCTAATTACTAATCCTTACATAATTAACTTTTTTTAACAACTATTTCACAGAAGAATACATGCACACACAAGAGAAACAAAATACGAAGTGCGACGCCTTAGTGCCACTAGTAAAAGCAAAATGCAATCAGAAGGAAAAAAGAACTATATACAATAAAGAATCTGAGCAACAATTTCCATAACACATTTACAAAATTACATATTACTAACATTTAGGATCGCCCTTGGGCGTTTACTGAAATTGGGATCCCTAGTATCATAACAATAGTTAACAACCACAGGATTGTCCAGGAGTTCCTGCTTATCATAAAGTACCCTAGATAGGCGGCAATAAAAATCACAAAGATCCTCTATTTTTAACTCTACGAATTTGGCTATTCCGAATGTGCCAGGGGGTATTACATATCTTGATTCCTTGAAATACCGCCAATTTAATTTTAAATGAAGTTACTTCTCTTCAGTTCAACGAATGGAAAAAGTTGTAATGTTAAACATAAAAATAACAAATTTTTTAATATTATAATATATTAGGGAAAAAATTAAATAAAATTTATTTTATCAAATATCATGTTCTTCGAACCTAACCATAAAATTCAGTTCAAAAGCAGTATCGCAAAATAATTTTAAATTGAGCGCACCTTTAGAATTTCCGACACACAGTCTCAGGCGCTGGACCATGCGCTGGACATAAAAATGTTTTCTCTGTACAATATTGCCATTGCTCGCTTTGAAATCCTTGATTTTGCTAACCAAAAATTCGTTAAAGTTTTACAAAATATGAAATCGGTAATAAAATAAATTCCAAATTTCAAATTTGGGCTTCCAGATGCCCATATTCGCAGTAGGATCACGTCATTCAAAATTTTGTGCTTCTAGGTACCGTTGTTTTATCACAGTGCGAGAAACATATGGACATTTATGCAGATTCTTCATTATTTAATTTCTTCAAATATAATAAAGGGGGATAATATTTGGTGGGAGTATTCAGAGTGATTCGACGCAAAATCGCAGAACGAAAACAACAGTCCCCAGGAACAAAGCCCCTTTGGACTAATATATAAATTTAAAAAATTAAAATTGTATTGCAGTAAGCACTGCATTTAGAAAACTGTGAGCAAAGTTGAGGGAAAACTATGAATTTACAAAAATATTATAAATAATCGAAAATAGAATAAAGGCAGAAAACGGAAGACGTTGTCAAATGTTACATAATGTAAAACTCACTCAGGCGGGCTTACTTGAGACCTTGGAAGTCGAAATAGGTCTATTTTGTTTACAAACGATGTAGAAAACTATTAGACAGGCTACTCTAAATTAAAACCAGTGTTAGAAATTTGACAAGAAGCTCTTAATTCAACTGTGTTAAGAACATCCAAAGTATAACACCATAACGCTCTAAACTTATGAAAAACAGCAATCTGATGATTAAAATAGCATGAAGAAGGTCGAAAGCTTTTAGATGGAATTCAAATAAAATTGTCCTAACCTTCGGCGTTCTACTTAGCTATTGGTGAAGTAGCAGTTTTTTCAGAAATTTAGAAGCCTCACTTCACACGGTTTTGTAAAATTGAATCCAAAGTTTGTAACTGCATCCAACAGTACAAGCTTTGCAAAATGTCACCAAGATAGTCAGACTACGAAGTTTGGAAGCTTGACACTTAAGTAATCTATTGTCTTTTTGTTTGATCTAAAAAATATTTCTTCTACTTTTCGTCATCTGTCAAGGATTCAATTAATTTGAATATAAGAATTGAATATAAGAACTTGAAATAAGTTGAATATAAGAACAGGCTTCTTTATATTTAGAGAAGAGAAGAATTTTGGCAGCGGCGCTGATCATTATGCTGTATACTCGTGAAAATCTCTAAATACTGTAAATCAGCGTTAGCCTTTTTGCTAGCCGCGTTACTCGCACAGTTAGTTCAAAACTGAACCAACGCTTATTAGGCTTTTAAGTCTGTGAATTTCCAACATTAATTCCAGTTTTGAATTTTAAATCATATTTTAGGGTTATCTGATAGACCCCAAGCTGCGAAAATCAATCTGTAAACACAAACGATGCGTTTATCAAGTTTAAAGCTTTTAATAAAAAGTTTGTTGAAAACCTTCTTCTGATTTCCAGTACTTTAACAGACGGTACTGAAAGTCGACTAACAGTCTCACTATGGACCAAGTTAAATTACGGAGTAGCACCTTGCAAGCTCAAGTTGAAAGCACACAGCTGAAATCAGCAGTTTCATACATTAAAAGCCTAAAGGACAAAGCACATATGTTGAAATATTTTTAAAATATGAAAGAATGAAAATAGGAATTAATAAATAAAATTACTTAATAGCTATTTCTAGACTTGCAGTAATTTTAAGAGTGACTATGCGGTTAAATTCTTAAAATTTCATTAATCTCTAATTTTTTTTTATTTAGTATTTTTAAAAATTCTTTGGATTACGTGAATAAATAAATCTGATTATGAGGAGGTGTTCTAAAATTTTATGAAGGAATAGGAAAATAAATAACCTAGTAACAAGCTGAGCAATTTCAACTGCTTAAATCTTTTGAAACTTTTTCATAAAGTGCGGCAAAGTTCAAAGAATACGCATAAAGTAAATTTATTCCTAAAAATACTTTAAAAATTGTCTCTGGAATTATGAAAAAATTCCAAGGAATTATACATTGCTAATCATTTCGGCAACTGATGCCATATTATAAATGAAAGCATTGACAGCAGCAATTAATAACTGTGATTATGATGATGATTAAAGGGTTTAGTTTTATAAGAATGCATTTTAAAAAGTAGTACTGCAGAGGCTGTTCTCACATCTTTTAGACGATTTTGCTTTGCTATTAAATAAAAAGTCGTTAAATTGGAAACACGTTTTTTAACTGCAACTGTATTTTTGAAGGTATAAATAATCGTCTTTTACTTGACAGTTTTGTTTTCGTGCAAAATGACGCTTTTAAAAAAGCAATGGATGGAAGGCAATGTTTGCATTCTTTCCAAAGAAAATTATTTGTATCTAGTTATTAAAAAACGCTCTGAAATCAATGGTTTTTCGATATCTAAAGCTACGATAGGTAATATTGTCAACAAGAAATAGAAAAAAAGTCAAAGTTTCGTTTCATATGGAAATATTTTTGCGAATTCGTATAAAAGAAAAAAAAAAGCAATGTTTTGAATGTTGCAGAGGTAAGATTTTTAATAAATAAGTAAAAATGAAAAAAGGTAAAAGTAAAAATTCGCCAAGTACAGATGCAAAATCCTTAAAATGTTCAGCGTCAACTGAGTGGTTAACAGAAAGCATTTATTGCTGACTTGAATCTTAAAAAGGCGAAAACACATAATGTGCATTGTCTTTCTCCAAGACACGAAAACACATAATGTGCAATGTCTTTCTCCAAGACACATAGCCGAACGCATATCGCGCTGCAGAATTCTTTATCTGAAACATATATCCAAATAAAAATGGAAAAATATTGGCGCAATAGATGAAATTTGGGTGCATTTAAATGGCTGCAATAAAAAGGCAATCAATTTATTATCATCATCATACCTTAAAACATAGTTCAAAGAATCTAAAGAAAGTTTTTTAGAGGGTAGAAAGATTTGCATTTTCTTTTTTTTTAATCTAAAGAGCTTTAGAATTCTTGCTAGTTTTTCATATAATTGGCAAATTAAAAATAAAGAGAGTGAAGGAGTATGTTATGATCAACTGCACATATTATCAGGAACATATTTTATACCGAAGTTTCAAATTTGAAGTACTTACTCTTCATACACAGGGTCATCAATCAACAGAACGGCATCAAGACAAAGCAAATAGCTACACGTCAAAATCTACTGTTAATTTCCTGAAGAAACTGGAACAAGAACCGGATATTCAAGCTATACCTTTCACTCATATCTCTACTAAATCTTTTGATGTACCACCCATGAAATTTTACGCTTTTGGAATTTTAAAAAGGGGACTGACCAAACGTTGACCAACAACTCTCCTTGGACTTATTACAAAAGCTTTCATTTGTCTTGGAAAATACGGTGTAAAAAGCTAGAGCAGAAAAAGTGTTATCAACTAGGACATTTAAAACACAAAAATTTTAGTTAAAATGTATCTGTAAATATCATGAAAATCATCTAAAATATGTGTGCCTCCGGAAGCCTCATTAAGGAAAAAAATCGTTTCATTAGCAAAACTTCAATACAACATGTAATTGAGGAATCAGATTATACGTTATGTCAAAAGAATTTCCAATGATTTGTTATCTTCGGAATCACGAAATTTATATTAAAAAATGCTAATATTTGTCTATTTAGATTTAATGAATTAAACTGAAAGATTTCTGCTCAAAATTATTTCATCCTTGGTAAGAACTATATTTGCGTGTATTCTTAGCATCATCTAATTTTGAAGAGCACTGTATACATTATTCTTAGTATCGCATTACAATAGTTAGAATAATATATATATTAATATGTATTATCCCAATTATTGTAATTTTATTATTGTGATTTTATTATGTTCTCGCTCTTCATAACCTTAAATGCGATGATTAAATATATACATCATTTCTTTACTTTTTCCTCAAGTTTATTTACTAGCCACTTGCGCACCTAAGAGCCTAAAACAAGTATTATCTAAAAAAGGGGTAAAATCTAAAAAGTTTCAAATTTTAATGGTCGTCCAAAAGGCTTTCTTAAGGTTTTCTATACTCTAGCTGAGCTCGCAGTGTACCAGTCTACTGTTACACTCCCTCGTACTAACCTTTTTTTTTTACTTTATTATTAAGCGTTTCCTTCGCACTTACGCCATATACAATTCAACAGCAAAATTACAGAAATTCTAGAAGCAGCATAGCAGTATACGTTTAAGAATTCCCGATACAGAATTAAGTGTTGACACACATTTTTCTGATTTTTTTTTTTTTTTAATTTCAGTGTTTTCTCTGTTCATATCAATCTTCAGTTTTCTCACTAAGACAGCTTTACAAAATATTTTTTTTTGCCTTTTTATTATTAACATTTTGTGTGTTTACTTTATTTATTAAATATTACGTTCTTCGTACTTACATCAGATACATTTCAATTCAGCAGCAACATCACAAAATATTTTTTAAATTTAGAATTTCCGATAGAATTTTTCGCTTGCGGGAGATAAAAATGTTTTTTTCTTTTTTTTTTTTTCTCCGTACAGTGTTACTATTGCTTGCCTCGAAATCATTGAATTTGTTTTTTAAAAACTCGCTAAAGTTTTACAAAGTAGGACATAGATAATAAAACTAATTGGAAATTCAAAATTCTGACTTCCAGGTGCCCATGTTCGGGTGGAGGACTACGTTATTCACAATTTGATGGCTCTAGATACCGTTGTTTTTTCCCCAACGCGAGCAAAATGCATACATTCATGCAGAATCTTCATTATTTAATTTCTTTAAATATAATACATGGCGATACTATTTGGTGGCATCAATTTGAAAAGTGATATGCTGTTTACAATGAAAAAACGTAAAATACCTTTTCCAGACTAATATCCCATTCGGGATTAAAGTCCCTTTTGGACTAAAAATAAAAAATATATAGTTAGATCTTTGCTGAGTAGCAAAGATTTGCGTTTCTTTTAAATCGCCCAGTTTTCTGATTAAATTTGAAACATAAATTTTTTAAGCTTTGCCGATTTTTTAAGCTTTGCCGATTTTAAGCTTTGCCGATTTTTTTAAGCTTTGCCGAATTTTTAAGCTTTGCCATTGTTTTTAAATCATCGAGTTTGTTAATCAAAATGTCATTGAATTCATTCAAGGTATGAAATTTAAAAAAAGGAAGAACAGAAATTAAAATGGAACGGCGAGGTATACAGTGTCTGCTAGAGGACTATGTCAGCTTAGAATATGACCATTTTGCAAGGATGCGAAGAACGTACATACATCCAAATTCTTCATATTTAATAACAGAGATAGAGATTAATTTCAGAGGGTATAAGTGTGCATATGATAGGTTATATTATTCATTACTGATTATATATATATATAGTTATTTATAAAAGCAAAAAGTAAATGTCATGAAATTTACATAATGTGTCATATTAAAGAAATCAGAATTGGCTGTATACAGGATTTTTACCATTTATACGTTTTGCATGTCCATTAATTAAGTTACCAGTTTTCCACCGAATTTTCATTTATACTGATCAGCTTTTGCTTCTATATATTGATAAAGTAGGAAATGATACTTTTCCTTTATATTTTTCACTATTCTTAACAAATGCTGTTGCCGAGGTAAATTTGAAATCTGTTCACTCCAATTTAAAACATGCATTAATATAAATATGTGAACTACTACAAATTTCGATTCACAGTAGTACAACAAGAGCTAAGGATTTCAAAGTAGCTGCATACTTGAAATTTTGAGAGATTATCAACACTAAAAGGCATTTAAATGAATTTTCACATATTTTTTTACCCATAATATCTAAAAGAAAATTACCCAATGATATTTTGCGAATTTTGATGTCTAGAACTTTTTGTCAATGAAATAAGTTTTAAACAAGCCAATCCTTGATTTTTGTCTGTTTATAATTCCAAAGCAAAAATTATTTTTTACTATTTTTTGAACGGAGGCCATTTCTCTGAAAACAAAACAAAAAAAAATAAGGTGAAATTAATTTTTTTAAACAATTCCTCTCAGTTCTAAACGTATAAGCTTTACCCTCAAAAATCGTATTTTTAAATTTATTTGAAAACCAATTTTGCACAAAAAAATTCATTTACAAAACTCGTATATAGACTTCATCATGACTTTATAAAAATTCGTTTTATAGAAAGAAAATGATAATAAAGAAAGAATTTTGATTTTCTTTAAAATTTAACTATAAACACACCTATATAATGATGCAGCTATTCTCAGAAAACATACGATTTCTAGCCTTTACTGAAAAAATCACTTGCTCTTTCATAATGATTTTAACATATGGTGAAAGATTAAAATATTTTCGAATCTTGTTATATAAGGTATATCTCCCGCTTTCGTAGCGTGCCTTCGTGGTGTAATGGTCAGCACACTGAGTCGGAAATTTAGAGGTCCGCGGTTCGATCCCCGGCGAAGGCGATGCATATTTTTCATCGTTCCTGCTTCCAAAAAATACCTAATGACTCTACAGTTTCACCAAGACTTTCAGAAAGAAAACAAAAAATACGCATAATCTGAATATATTACTTCCTACCAACTAAGATATATATAGGTTGAAAATTTCATACTAAAAATTAACAGAAAAAAATTCTCTAAAGTACCTAAAACATTAAAGCACAAGCATTGCAAAATTTAAATATTTTATCAAAGAGCGTGTTCTTCAGGAGGAACATGGTTAGCAAACAACTTTATTATTATTGTTCATTCTCTCGTGGAATAGAAAAAAAAAGCCTTAACTTCCAGCTTTCTCACTCCATTTACGATTAAATTCTCTAAATGAAAAATACTTGAATTAAAGGAAGAGGAAAGCTTAGAAATATTAATTTTTAATCTCGTAAAATGTCACTTTATGAGGTTGGTCTTCAGAGACTGGGATTTAATCTATGCATAAAAGTAATCTCGTTGTTAATTAAAAATAACTAGAAGCTATCTTTAATATTTCCTCGAAAAATTATTAAACTGGTTACACATATTTTATTCACCAATCTATATATATGTAAAAAGGAATAATATATGAATTTTTCTAACTGATATCATCAGGTCTGCAATAAATACATACATATTTCTGCAATTTATTATATTGTATAAAAAGTCATAGCCATTTTTATTTAATACGTATTTTTTTATCTAAATTTAATGATCTGTCTTAACGTTTCGTGATAAAATATGATCCTCGACTACAGGTATTCTAACTTCAAAAAGTAAATATTTCTATAAAATTTAATGAAAATTTTATTTGATGCTAGATATTCTGATACCGTCACAGAATTAAATCATTTTCAGTAGCTTTCAAGAACATGAAAGCAAGCATTTCGATTTTCGAAACTATCAAAGTAAATGCTTCTATAAAACTAAAAGAAAATATAATTTAATGCAGGATATTTTGAAACCTTCACAGAAATCAAATGTAATATATATATGTAATAT
>KK114188.1:541168-561572 GCA_000611955.2 Stegodyphus mimosarum | reverse complement strand
ATTTTATTTTCTTGGAAGAATAATTAATTTTATAAAATTAAAAAATTTTTAGATTTTCTAATACAGTATATTTAATACCGAGAAGTCAAATTAAAAAATATATGTAGTTTCATTTCCTGCAAATCTGTAAGAGAAATAACGAAACAATGTCAGAGAGTATGAAGAAAATATTATTTACATCAATGAAAGATTTGTGTAAATAATATTATGTAGATTTAAAATACAAGAAACAGTATTCGCAATGTGTTCATCGAAATATTTCTCTTCCTAGAAAAAAGCCATAGTTTTCCAGCATATAGTTTTATAAAATATTGCTTTAATCAAGCCTTATTATTATACTATCAAATTTATTATTATAAAATTAAATGAATAAATATTCAGAAAAAGAATATATATTTCTAAATGAATTAAAATTTCAAAGTAACTTATAAAGATATTTTCTGCTTTTAGATAAGTGTCTAAGTTAAAATTTATAGCATATTATAAATTTAAATATGTTATTTTGTATGAAATCAAACAATAGATTCGAATAGTATGAACGTTATTTAATTAGTTTCGCACATCCGAAAATGAGCATAATATTGAAATGAAATATTTCATTAGTTTTGATTGTTCATTTCAAGAATCAGTGAAAATTCAGTTTCAGAAAATTTTAATGTGAATTAATTTAAGCGTAATAAATTTACTTACTCTTTACACGTATAATCTCTTGCGAAGTTATAGTAACACAGCTGTCGCAGTAGATGAGTAGTTTTCGTCACATTAAAAATACCTGTTGCAAAGCACTCCCGTTCAATAATATTTCTATCGATCATTATTGCTGTTCCACCTTTTGCCCAACGTATCGAATCGATATCCTTGTTGCTGGCCAACATCCATAACTTACGAGGAAAATTGTAGGTAGATATTTGTTCTTTAAAATGTTCCAAAGACATCATGAATTACTGTTGATATATCTGTGAAAAAAAGCCAAGCATTTCATGCAAAGCCTCAAGCAGGCAGCTATGTAAAAATGGCGGTCTGATGTTCTTGAAGGGGCCTATGGAGATCTTCGTGGAGATTTAATGCCAAAGATGCTTCCAAGATTGAAAAACACCCTCCCCCCCTTCCCCATAAAATAAATCTAAACCGTAACATCATTACCTGGCTTTGCACCTGCTAACGGTTTGCATCTTCTAACGGTCACCCCCCTTTCTCTTCCTACTTTTCAAAATGGGAAGCCTGAGGTAAGCAAAAGTGTCTAAATGCAAATGGCATGAGATAATCTCCCAATTATTTAATTGAAAAAATTTTATTCAACAAATTTTTTTAAATATATGTATTCTGAATGAATATTAGTCGTGTACCTTGTTTCACAGAAATTTTTCTTATTTTCAGAGTATTACCCTCCTCATATCCTTATGCTCTCGCCTTGCGCATTTGTATTAGTGCATGGTTTGAAAAACGTATTGCAGTTATAAATATTAACGGCCCTTCACAAAGATACGGCCAGTTGGAAAACTTTCCAGAACAGAGAGATTGAAAATATTGCTTTATTTAAAATATAAGTGAGTTTGAAAATGTATATTGACATTTTATGCATTTTAACAGTAAATTGTAACGAATTATTATAGAGCTATTATAGAAGAAGCTATATTTCGGTAAATAATATTTCGAAATCTATCGCAAGTAGTTAAGTATTCGAGTAACTGTTCACAGAAATATAACTGTATGCGTGTTAAACGTTTCTGAAATTTTAAAGAAAATAATTTATATTTTAACAGATTTTAATACAATAGTTCGCAAATTTAGATTTGATTTTGCAATATCTATGATTATGTATATTAAATATTGTACTTAAAACACTTTAACGAGTGAACTAAGCTATATTTTATATAAGTACTATACACATAATCGGAAATGTTGTGACTTATCTTCTGAATGTTTTTAATTTAATAATTCTAATTTTATGAAGCCTAATTATTGCATCCCATATTGTCCATAATTCTTTACAGAAACTATAATGCAATAATAGGAAGAATGCGGTAAGATGCATTACAGTGTTGTCAACATATTGAAATGTAGTTAAAGCTTAGTTTATGTTTTCTCTGAGACAGTGCGAGTATGGATTTGTACAAATCCATACTCGCACTGTCTCAGAGATTTAACTGGATTAATTTCAGATTTAACTGGATTTGTACAAATCCAGTTAAATCTGAAAGTGCATTTATTGTAGAAGGTACGCAATTTTTATGTTCTTAGTTTTCGTAAAACGCAACCTTCTAAATGTTATTGAGTTGTTTTAAATTTCAGTTTTAAAATGCTTCATAGTTCGTGTTATTCATACTTTAAAGTCTAGAATAACAAGTGCTGTGTCAGGTGTGTAATTCAGTCAAGACGAAACGTTGAAGCCAAGACTAAATGTTGCAGTGGCAAGAACTGTAATACTGACTTAGCATTCTCCAGGCAACAAAAAGGACACATGTTAAAGTTTGCTAACTTATTACTGTCCATAAAAAAAGAGCTACCATTTCCAAAGAAGCATATATGTTTAAAATCATAATATTTTTAGCCAAAAGAATGCCTGTAAAAAAGGAGTCTTCTAGTTCAATCTGTATATCAAACATGTATGTGAACTTTAAAATCTGCAATGCTTGCAAACCTAGTTCTTTAATTAGATCAATTTCACCTCTATTAGCTACAAAAATACAAAAAGAAAAAAAGATTGTTACAATTCTAGCAACAAGAAAAGGAATTCCGCAGAACTTTGGCTGACAGTAATTCATTTACCTTAAAACCAGTTCGGTCGTATTTTCCAAATCAGGGCACTTCTGATGAACTTCACAAATAGTCTTTGGAAATTTAAACGTCAATATTAACGCATCATTCGTAATAAAAAGGTGAAACTGCCGTGCCAAGTTTAAGAAAATCAATTTTGAATAAATAAATATTTTCTGAAACACTAGTTTTATCAGGTCGTGAATTAATGTAGTACGTTGATTTTATTTCCTAAATCTTATGTCATCACGACTCGTTATGTTGTAAAAGGCTTTAAAATACCACTATTTAAATTATCTTAAAGAGAGAAATGCTAGATTTCAAAATTCTCTCCACGCATCTTAAAATATATTGAAAATGTTTTAGAAGTTTCATTTCACAAAAGGAATTTTTCGATGTCAAGACTTCAAATACAGAAATTCAAAGTATCAAAAGCTTCGTGTATTAACCTCTTCGAACAAACAAAACGTACACTAACTTGCATGACAAAACGACTTCGCATTTCAATCTTGATGCTACTACACATTTGAAGAAATTTAAGTAAAATATTTTGCTGTTATTTGTCGATTCCACATTTAGCCCTTGAAATGATTCACCAACTTGCAGCCTTAGAATTCAGAACGTCTGAAAAAAAAAAAGAGAGAGAGAGAGAGATTAACGGATCTTTTTGTAATGAAAAATACTTTTGAGTCATACATATGGATGACATGTAAATTACAAAGCCGAAAAGATTTCGAATTCTAAGGAGTAAACCTAGATGAAACACAATGCAGCGAGAAATCGTACAAACCTCGCTCGTCTTTTTGAAATAAACATTACGTTCTTTGTTGCCGTCTAATAAAACTGTATTTACTATTTGATTAAAATCTTTAAATAATGATTATAATATATGTGTGGTTATGAAACGTTGTTAGTTCCACATCATTTCCTTAAGAAAATTTTAGTGCAAACGTAGAAGAATTAGAAAGTCTGCAACCGAGATGCATAATATACAGCCTTAAAAACGTCTCTTCACAAAAATAATCTTGAATATTTGGCAGGTAATTTTAAAAGAGTCATCATTTTATTTGAAATAAAATATGTACTGATCAAATAGCAAATATTTTACTAACAAGCTTATTGCTTTTAAGAAATATAAATGTCTTATTACGTAGTATCATTTTTGAAAAAGTGGCTCTTTTTTGCTATAGAGGTAAACAATGTATGCTATAATTTGCAAGAATGCGTGATTTAACAATATCTTTCTTGGTAATGGATTTACTTTTAAGACTGAGACGGAGGGAAGCATATTTTGAAAACAACTACCGAAAAAAAAAAAAAACTGAAAGCTTTCAGATTTTATATTACGCCCGAAGATGTTTTTTTTAACCTTTTGTGTGTTGCATTTATTGATTACATATCATGCTCTTCGCATTTAAACCAGATAAGATTCAATTCAGCAGCCACAAAATATTTAAAAACAGCATATCTTTAGAATTTTCGATAGACAGCCTCGCGCGCTGTAGATTTTTTTTCCCGTACAGTGTTGCCATTGCTCGCCTTAAAATAGTTGAGTTTGTTAATCAGGAATTCGCTGAAGTTTTAAAAAATAAAAAATACATAATAGCACAAATTCGAAATTCAAAAATTAGAGTTCCCGGGTGTCCATGTTCAGGTGGAGGATTACGTTATTCAAAATTTGATGGATCTAGGTACCGTCGCTTTTTTAAATGTGAGAAACATACATGCATTCATGTAGATCATTCATTATTTAATTCCTTTAAATATAATATAGTGAGATAATACTTTTTTTTTTGCCAATTTTACAATAATAAACAACTGATTATTCTTATTTTCAGTAGAAATTACTAATTAATACTAAATGCACGTAGTGTAAAATGCGAGAATACATTGTGATTTCTAGTATCAAGATAAGAAAAACATACAATTTTAATACAGAATTGGAAGAACAGTTTTTCTTTACAGTAATGAATGCAAAATGTGTGTGCTATATATGTCATGCAAATGTGGCACTTCCAAAAGAAAAAGGAAACGTTGAAAGGCATTTCAAAAGCATGCATGGAAGTTTTGATACAGATTTTCAGTTCAAAAGCGACTTGAAATAAAAAAAAAGAATTTAAATCTCAATTAAATGGACAACAATCATATTTTATTAAACCCAATACTATATATAAGGCTGCAATAGTGGCATCTTTTCGTGTAAGTAATAAACCAAACATAAGAAACCTTTCGCAAATGGAGAAATGATCAAAAAATCTTTCTGGAACCCAGCGATTTATTATTTGATTCATTCAAGAACAAAAATAAAATTATTTCCGCAATTAAAGACGTACAACTTTCGCTTAGAACTGTCACACGCCGTATAGAAATGATAAATTCTGATCTGGTTGATCATATGACAGAAGATATTACTAACTGTATTTGCTTTTCCTTGTAGTTTGAGGAATCTGCGGACGTGGTTGATATTTCTCAACTTTGCATTTTTATAAGAATGGTTAAGGGTATAAATGTAAAAGAAGAATTATGAACAATATTCTCTAAAGAAGAAAACATGAGGTGAAAATGTTTACTGCTCCTTCAAAAAGTACACAGAGAAAAAAAATTCCAATTTATAAAGTGTATCGAGCCCCATCAATGACCGGCATAGTGAATGGATTTTGGGCTATGTGTATCAGAGATGATGACTTACCACATTTCCTTTCTTATCATTGCATTATTCACCAACAGACTTTCTGTTGTAAAATTACAAATATGCGTCATGTTATGGGAATCTGCATGAAAACTGTGAACTCAATTCGAGGAAGAAGTCTTTAGAGAAGAATTTTCAGGCCCAACTAGAAGAAAACGAATCTGATTAAGGGGAATTGTTATATCATGCGGATGTTCGTTGGTTAAGTCGGAGTATATTTTTACAAAGATTCAGAGACCTACTAGAAGAGGTAAAAGATTTTTTGGAATCAAATGATAAAGCGTATGTTGAATTTAGTGATGACGTTTTGTTGATAGATTTAGCTTTTGTGTTGATATAACAAGCCGTCCTAATGTACTGAACTTAAATTGAAAGGAAAAATCCAAACAACAGTAGAATTGATTGGACTTGTTAATACTTTCAAAAAACATGTTAAAGCTAATATCTGGCCAAATGATGAAGAATGAACAAAATTTCAAAAATATTTCTGAGGTGTTGTTTAAAATCGGAGGTATGTTAAATAAGGAGAAATGTTATGATGAAATAATAAAACTTCACTCCGAATTTGAGAGACGTTTTCAAGCATTTACTAGACTAGAACCAATAGACACATTTATGAGTTACGCATTTAGCAACGTTGATGTGGAAGAAATAATTGAAAATATGAATTCTATATTCTCTTTATGTCTTGAGGAAAATGAAGTTTTTCTCTTACAGAATGACGTATTTTAAAAGCAGGCAGTTCAGAGCCTAAGAATAACTTTTGGGATCTGATGGACAAAGTAAAGTATCTTATTATAAAAAAAGTTGCATTTCATTTAACATTGTTTTTTGGCTCTACCTACCTGTGTGAATCTGCGTCCGATGAATATAATTAAGACAACATATCGAATATAATTAAAACAACTCATCTCACAGACGACCGCTGAGAATCCAGTACAAGATTAGCAGTTAGTGATTATATACCTAGATACTCAAGATTGGCTATAGTATGCAAACTGAGTCTTCTACTAACCATAACTATGAGAACTAATTTCTTCAGATGAAAATTATTTATTTTTTAATGTATTTTGAATTGCTTGATAATAAATACATCATTTGAAATTATTATATATGTAGCTATTAATATTATGTTTGTATCTTGCGTTTTGCTTTAAACGCGGTTTTAAAAGAATATGTTTTTTTAAGTAGGTCTAGGTAGGTAAGTACACTGCACAAAAAAGAGAAAAAAAAGGGGGGGGGACAGTTCTATATCTCCCGCCCTAATATACGTACTTTGACACAAAATCGGAATTTTTCTGAAATGACCTCAAAATTTTAGGTCCTCAGTGTTAAATGAATTATATATATATGTTACTGTGAAAGACCGAAATTGGAGAATGTCGACTTTCACCGGAGAATGTCAACATTCTCCAAATACAGCGGTGAAAGATCGAACATAACATTGCATTCTTGTACATTCGGACCCTCACCGGTGTATGTCGACAATCACAGATATGCTTTGGTGTAGGTCGAAAATAGAAGAGTATGCAAAGAGGCGACTGGCTGTTTCCATAAATGCAGTTGTAAAAAAGCAAGGTCCTCTTGTGCAATTCAAAGTATCTTAATAGTTTAAGTTGTTGCAATAAATAAGATTTGAATCACATAATTTAGTAAGTTTTTTATTACTATTATTTTATTTTCTCATTTAGAACGTACTGTATAATTAAGTAAGTTTTTAACTTATATTATTTTCCTTTTTGTATGTACTGTGTGTTTTAAGTTCTTATGTTATTAAAATCTTATTTTAAATTTCAAGTGCGTTTTTCCGCGACTGAATTACGGAGAAGAAAATATAATATTATGGTACGTACGTATAATGACGACTACCTAGATACCTCGCTAAATCCGGCGACCTTTGTATGTTATACAGGTTAAGCCTAACATTGGTTATAAGCGGGATTTGAACCTGAGCCCTTCGGCACGGCCGTCGGCGACGCTAACCACTATACCGGTTGGGCGGCTAAAAAAAAAGGTTAACCCTAATATAGGTTATAGAGGGCGCTGAAATAAAGAGTATTATCTCGCACTAGTCTCGCATTTGCTATTACCACAGCTTTCTTTGCTACATTTACGCCGATTATTACGTTTAGGTGAAACTTTTTGAGATTATTTTTTCCGAATGGATATCAACATTTTTCAACTTCCTTCAAATGAGGAAGAAGCGATAGACTTCTTCAGAGAGGCTGGAATTTTTAAAGAACTCATTTGTAAAAACGGCCATGATATGAAATTTTATAATTCAGGATTTTATTGGAAATGCAATGTCAAAAATTGTCAACAAAAGTTTGGTGTTTGAACTGGTACGTGGTTTGAAAACAGTCGTATTGAATTTTTAAAAGCTTTAAGATTTATTTACTTTTGGGCATATGAACAGTCGTCCATTAAATGGTGCAAACATCAGTTGGATTTATCCGATAAGACGGTTATTGACTGGAATAATTATATGCGTGAAGTGTGTGTGAAGGATTTGGAGGATAATCGAAAGATTAAAATTGGAGGGCTCGGAATGATTGTCGAAATTGACGAAAGCCTTTTTACGCGTCGAAAGAATAATCAAGGTCGTATCATGCCACAACAGTGGGTCTTCGGTGGAATTTGCCGAGAAACAAAAGAAACATTTCTAGTCAGAGTTCCAGACCGGAAAGCGACAACATTAATGCATGAAATCCAAAATAATATTCCTGAAGGCTCAACAATAATGTCAGATTCCTGGCCTGGATATCAAACAGAAGAGCTCATTGCTGCCGGTTTTGAACATTTTAAGGTGAATCATCGATACAATTTTGTTGACCCATCTACACAGACTTATACGCAACATGTTGAAAGGATGTGGGGTTCCGCAAAATGGAGGAACAAGCGACAACGTGGGACAAGCCGCCATCATTTGGATACCTATTTAGCTGAATTTATTTGGCGGAAAAAGGAAGAAAAGCCTTTTGATGCTATTTTGAAAGCTATTTCCCGCCATTTTCCTTATCATTAACGTCAATATTTTCTTTTAACCAGTTTTAAGTAAGTTAACAATATTGTGCTGCCATCTGTTATTTAAAGTTAACACTAAATGCCTCTCAATTTTTTAAAAATTTGTACGCATATTATGTATCAAAAATATAATTTATTTTTGTAACTTTCACTGAAGCTTATTCAGAAGTAAGTTTAATAATTGTTAATTATCATTTACAGTAGTAAAAATAAAAAAGATTAATTTTTTCTATTCGTATTTGGCATATCATTTTTTTATATGTATACATATATATATATATATTCGGGATTTTAGTATTTTAAGTTTTTGTTCTTTTATAATTGGGGCTTGCATTTTTAAAAGAATTTAAATTAATTTGCTTTGATGAAGTTCTTTTATTTAATTTATAAACATAAACTAAAAAATGCTAATGAAGATTTTTATTTCCAAATGTCGCCAAGGTAGTCGTCATAGTACGTAAGTACCAATATTATTATATGTTGAACATTCACCATTAGTATATGGTGAATGTCGACATTTACCGGTGTAAGTCAGAAATAAGAGTATTTGGAAAATATTTCGGACATACACCAAGCGACTATGTGAATGTTGACATTCACCGATGAAAGTCGACATTCTCCAGATTTCGGTCTTTCACAGTAACATATATATTTGTTAATGTTTTTTTTCCTATTCCACTTACTTGATTCCTTCTTTTAAAGTTCAAAATTTAAGTTCACATTAAATAACATTCGCCGATTTTTTGTGATTTATTTTTTAAATTTATGTTTTTAAATAATTTTTGTAAATTTTTCTAAAAAATGTTTGAATTATAATGTATAAAATGTTTACCATCATCTTAAAGTAGACGTATTTCTAAGCGTATCTACAAAAATTTAGAGTTCTTTTATTCAAAATTTCCGAAGATATATGTAAATTTATATATTGGCGCGGTTTGAAATTTGGCATATTTGTTGAAAGCGATAATAACATCAAATGTGGTTTAGGCACTGTGATAAAATTATTTGAAAGTAGGAACGATTTGACTTTTTCTCTGCTCATGCACAATGTAAAAAGGTAGGAGCGATGTGACTTTTTTTCCCGCACAAGGGAAGGGAAAGGAAAATAAGTTCCTATATATTTAAGAAGTTCGCCTAGTAAATTATTCTTGGCGCAAACTGCAAAAATTGCGCCAAGATAAATGTTTGAATTTCTCAGTAAATTTTGCTCCAAATTTACAAAATTTAAGATTTAGTCATAATTTGAGTCGTAGAATCGAAATATAAAAAAAAATGGTATTATGTTATTTTAGAAAAAGTCCCATTTTGTCAAAATATCTATGTTAGAACAATGCTATGTATAAATCTAATATACATCCTAAGTCGCGCTTTCGAGACACGAAAAACGCAATTTGAATTTCGTCAATCGGCCCAGTAGAGGGGGAGATATAGAACTGTCCCGTTTTTTTTCTTTGCGCAGTATACATATTCCGTATTTATAATTAAGTTATAATAAATACTGTAGACCTTTTTTTAGCTCACCACACATATGCCACGGGTATGGTTCGCAACACCTTGAAAAAATGAGAAGTAGCCCATGGGCTGGGAAAGTCTGCCTACCTCTGTGCTAGAAGCAAATGTTCGGATAAAGCTGTAGTGCACGATCTTCCACTTTTAGTTATTTATTTATTTCGTAGATGGCCCAACTAAAACACTAGTTTGAAATAATAAAATTAGTATAAGTAATTAAGGATACATAAATCAAAATGATTTTATTAATTATTTCAATAACCTATTAAATTTTGAATCCTTTTACATTTAAATTTCTCTCAGTTTTACAGAAATAAAAGCGGCCTTTAAAAGGCAGTTTTTATGAGATGTTCAGCATTGCGAATGTCACCCAGCATGGTCAAATAAAATGTCATCAGTCATAAAAGATTTATAGTAAAAAAATAGTTAATATTTTTATTAACAATTTTCCACTATGCGTCTGTGAGATAACATGCGTGCATCTACTGTGTAGCACTCCGCATGCTATTTGGAATCCCCAGCACGATTTAATCATTTGAGTATTATTATCGTCTGCAGGATTGACAATAACTCTGTCAGTTCTGCAGACGGTACTAAAAGAAATGATTAAAGTCGCAACCAATTTCAGTGATGCCATATAAAAAATAAAAAGCTCATTTAAAGCAGTAAATCGTATTATCAGCTGTTCCAGAGGAGAATTGTAAGAAGTTGGAATGAACAAACTACTTAGCACATTCCAGCTTCACATTCAAAATACTTCATATCTAGCTTGTTTTTATCTTCGATCTTTGTCTGCTTCTGTCTACCACTCAACACAATTAGCTTACACTTTCCCTCTCTACATGACAGACTTTTCCTCACCTGGTATATTTAATGCATACAGGGTGTCCTAAAAATGCTTACGTTCTGTAACAGTGTTTAATTCCCTTAATTTTTCCCTCCTTACATGTTTAAACTATTTGAAATAACGGATGGAATTAGACTGAACTTTGAACATTGGAAGTTTACCTTAAAGTGGTTTTAAAAATTTGAAAATGTGCAGAGTGTGAAGACAATTCAGAAGAAAATTTGAAATAGCTTATACAGTTTACCATTAATCAAACTACAGGTATGTCTGAAGCATAGTATTTTTCAGAATATTCATAAAAGTATTCTGAAAAACCACTGACTTCAGTGAGTCCCACAAGACAAGAAAAGATGATGAAAATGTATGAAAGGAATGTAAAACGAATTTCAAAATCTGAGATCCTTCGAATTTTGAAGAATGCATTGGAGAAGTCATATTCCAAAAATATGGCACGTTCTCGGTGAATTTAATTTGACTGATGAACGTAAATTGTATCTCAAAATATTCATTACTGCAGATTACTTTCAGTTTTGAAAATAAAAGGCATGCTATTAAATACTGGTTTTACTACAATTTTTTACTACTATTCAAAATACAAGTAATTCAAATGTACAAAATACATGTAATGTATTCAAAATACATTTTATGACATACTGCATTTTTAATTCACATATTTTCGCATACTTGAACTGATTTTTCTCCTCCCTTTATGCACTAATTTCGTCTTCTTTTTAAATAGCTTAATATCATTAACTCATACATTATTTTTCTCTCTGTGCAATTCGTTTGTTCAGGATTTAAGGTTACGCATATTTTGTACTTCTTTCTCATTTGCATGCCCCTGTACTTATCATAATTATGATTACCTTTTTTTAGCGTGCATGGAATACCAAAATGCGCGTTAAGAAAGACATTCCAAAGCACATGCTCGTTGCTAACATTCGTCCTTTCTTGCATTTCCTAAAACATATAATTCTTTCTAATGAGCCATAACCTCGCTTTTTATTTGAATGGGAGTCTAAATGGGAATTTAATGTAAAAAATTAATTTTATAGGTTTTCAGTAGTTCTTTGAATATATATGCGTATTACGGTACTTATTTTTATTTTTATCCTTGAGTATAATGACAGGTCTTAATTCCGTAATTAAATGCCCGTTTTATTATAATCTATTCATTTCAACTAAATCCTTTTTTTAGTTTTTGTCTTCTGCTTATCCTGCAATCTTTTCATCTTAATTAAAATCTATTTATGAAGCATTAAGCTCATGACCCTAAGTTCTAAAAAAAAATCTAAAAATAAATACTTTATTTCGAATAACTGCAAAGTTTTGCAAAAAGGAAGGTTCTATCTTTTTCGATTTGATTGATAAAAGCTCTAATTCGAGAATATATTAAACTTTCTTTAAGGGATCGTAAAACATAGTAACTGCTTTGATATTCACAATCTTGTGAGAGAGAAGAGCGTTCTGAACAAATATAAAATAATTATTTATAAATGTTTTATCGCAAGAAATCGTGTATATCTTTATAATGTGAGTTTTTGTAATATTGTTGCGCGCATACGGGTTCGCAACAGATTTAATTCACAAGTCCGATAAAAGGTTAATAAAAGTTATTCTTATCAAAAGTAATATAACAGAACGCTGAAATTTTTCTCGGAAATATTTGTGCAAGTCTTCACAAAATCACGCAGTAATAATCAGTAGTTATACTTTAAACTATTAAAAATGTTAAATAGAACGCAAAGCACAGAGAAAGCTAATTCGATCAACAATAACAACAATAGCCAACTAAGCAACTGAGATGAGATGTTCTCTGTCTGGCTTTTTATAGCTTTAAATCGGTCGCAAGAGATTCTAGTAATTTTTGCTTGCTTCTCGAGATTTCTGGAAAGCAAAACAGTAGAATTACCGTTACAGCTAACGTAGTAGTGAATTACATTTATTCAAAGTAAATATAAATTACCGAGATAAACTTTTATTGAATGTTAAATACGCATGTTCCTGTATTTTGACTTTTCCGGCATAACTTTCTCCTAAAACTCGTCTCGCGTTGTATTGCACGGGGAAATAAAACAATTTTAATTATAATTCTACTAAATATATCTAACTAAATACAAAATGCGTAACAATATTATTTTTTTAAAAGAAGTTTTGCTAAAAGGAACATCTGCATAAGCTACTTGCCTTACTTGTGCTGTTATCGGTGAAACATTCACTACCCCCAACCAGTTTTATTAGTGAACATTTAAACAGTTCCTCAATCTAAGGGATATTTGTCTATAGGGGAATTTGTTGAGTCATTAGCTGTTTGGATGTTGGAGACGTGAAAAATGAGCAAGCCCTTGCCGGGACTCGAAACTGGACCTCTCGAAAACGTGCCGAGTGTGTTACCATTACAGCGAGAAGGCATGCTGGAAGGAGGGGGGATACCACCTTATAAATTTATAAACCTTATTTTTCAAATTATAAGTCGTATCAGGACTAAAGATACATCTCAAATTTACGAGACAATTTCTAGGGCAAAAAATATTTTATTATATAAAAATGTTCACAAACTCTTAATTTTTAATTATTTTCCCCAAACTTGTACTAGTAGTCTTACTATTAATTGATATTAGCCCTTTGCATTCCCATTCGGTTTTATTAGCAATGTGTTAATTACAATTTTGAAGCACAACGTATGATTAACTACAAATGCCCTACAATAAACTATAAAATATACTTCAATATATTAAGTCGGTTTTTCTTCGTGTAAAAAGTGAATTACAGAATCTAAAAAATACAATACTTTGCAGTAAATGTTTCATGGTATTTTCTTGCAAACTGCTTCGCTTGCTCTTATGTAGACAGCTATGCTGACGTATCAGTTCACTGATAAAAAAGCCGATCTATCAGTATTCAATTTCACTCACTTGGTGATTCGTGTGTCAAATGTCTCTATCTGCTTATGGCACGATCTTCGAGTCAAAATGATGCATTTCCGTAATTTGGCTTTCACTTCAAGACTATCTCTCAGAAATCCGTCTGCCTCAGAGAAGATAAGGACAAGATTTTTGATAAATGATTCATTAAACACGTAAGTATTGATGCGTGAGCTCTTGGCTAAAAATAAACTACTACAAAGCTGTAATCCACTTCACCGCGCATTAACGAGTACTCTGACAGAAAGATAGTATTCATAATAAACCAAATATCCTGAATCAAAACTTGATCCAAGATCTTGTAATTAATGTTCCCATACCTCCTATACTAAATCTCAATATTATTCTGACTAACCGACTACTGCATATAGTTTTTAGAATAATTTCGCCTGAAAAATTCAGACCTTATGTATGAAGTATGAAATACGATATGTAAATTTATATCATTACGCACATTGATAATTTTAACAAATTGCTGGAAATAAATTTCCTTGTATATAGAAAGAGCAGTATAAATTTAAGTGCTGTTAAAGGCACTTCTAAGTAAGATTTGAAGAACGTCTTTGCATTGTATGTTATATAACTAACTCATCTTTTTTAAACCTACTGCAATTCTATGTCAGGCAAAGTGACCCAAAATAATGTTTGCACTTTTTAAACGTTAATGGCTAATAAATTGTTTGTTACTGAGAAAAATAAACTGATATAATAAAAAAAAAGTTATTTTCAAAATAAAAATATAAAGATGACTTCAATATTTTGTATTTGAAACTGCAATGTATATCTTGAACCCGCGTGATCATGTGTAAACATTCATTCTATTATTTTTAGTTCCGAAGGCGGCAGGCATATGTGTATATCATATGGCAGAGGTCACTGCTTCTTTGAAAATCCTCCACGAAAGCACCCTACCCTTAGGCAGAAGAACTATGCGATAAAAAATGAACGAAGGAGCTGTTGGACTATGTTGCAGACTTCACAAATCCCACAGAAAAGTCACAGATCCTGGATGTCGCAGACATAGACTGAAAGTATCTATGTTTTATTCCCAGTGGAAATTATGTCATCAGGCTATTGAACTATTTTACAGGATACTCTATTTTACTGTTTATAATACAGTGTTGCTACTGCTGGACGTTTTGAATGTCTGTAACGTGTGTGACATCAATAAATAAATAAATGTCCATGCTTGCTGTTATTAGTATTTCTGGTATTAATATTTAACAACTGTAAACATTTTTTCTCAAAAAAAAAGGAAAGAAAAGGTACAGACACTACACCGTGTAAGTACCACTTCTAACCAAGAATACGCTTTTATAAAATGCTTTTATAAAAATTTATATGTGATGCTTTCAGACAGTTTCATTTAACTCCACGGAATCAAAAAATATGAAATGATACTAACAAAATCAGAGGTTTATTCTTTTAGCTCATGCTCATCAAAATATTGGGTTTTAACAAAAGTTTCCCGCCACCGCAAATAACGTCTCCGCACACAGTTAGCTTTGGCACGTTTAATCATATTTTGTCAAACGACTTTTGACATTCTAAAGAAAGATAGTTGCTTTAGAACACTGTGTTTTTTTAATTTGTTAAAAAATATCGTTATCATTAAGTTCAAAGTATCTGAAATGGAACTACACACTACCAGATAAGAACCGTCATTTGCTTCCAGTTCTCTTGCAAAAAGTTAGCTACAGAATATCGCCAAATCATGTGTACAGTTTTAGATACTAATGTTGTATCATATGAGAGTGTGAAGATTTGATACCAAAATTTCAAAAACAAAGACTATGACATTCAAGAAGCAGAGCCCTCTGATCAACCTACTGATGAGGCCTGCCTGCGAGAACTTGTGGAAGAAGATCAGTATGCAACCTCTCAGAAAGCTTACTAAGGAATTAGGTGTTAGTGCCATGTCCATTAGTCGAGCTATGCATCGCATAAACTTGACGTACAAGTTCAATCGCTGGGTACCGCATGAGCCGACTCAAGCAGATAAGGGCAGACGTGTTCAAGCCTGTACTAATCTGCTCGAATATCAATGCAAGGACTAAATTCTGGACCAGATCTTCATTGTGATGAAAAGTTGATTTACTTCAACAACACCTGCGGTATTATCCATAAAGAGTATCTGGAAGAAAGGTAAAACCCTTCACAGTAAGGTGTACAGCGAGATCCGTGTTGATGATGCTATCAAGGAAAAACGTCGAACTGAGTAAAATGTTAATGCTCTATCAAGATAATGCAAGACCACATGTGTCTGCATTCACTGGCTAGACTCTGAACGTACTCTATTTTTTCACGCCTGGAGCTGCATCTTACTGGTGTTATCTTCTATTCCGCACAGGACGTGCGAAATGAGGTTTATCTGTTTTTGGACTCGTGACCACCCCGTTTCTGGGCCGAAAGCTTTGAAGAACTACTAAAACGTTGGCAGAAAGTCGTAGATTTGGTTGGTGATTACTACCCGCACTAAAGGCACTTTCATGTATCTTTTTTATAACTTTATTAAGAACGTTTTTGTGACCAAAAACTTTCGTTACAACCAGATATTTACATTATGTATCAAAAGGAATGTTTCTAGCTTATGAAACATTCATAACCACTTGAAAATATGGCATTTAACTTATATTAAAATATTTCTTTAAAGTTTTTTGGATAACATAAAATTAAAATCTTACGTTTGGAGAGATGAAATTTCAAAATAATGTATTAAGTTTCACATATCTGTAAAGAATGTAAGGTGTTACTTCAACTTAAAAGATTTCTGAAAGTTTCTTAGCAATTTAAGCAAAGACTCGAAGTTACTAAGTGTACCGCAATTCATTTAATTCAGTTACAGTCTAATCAATTTTCATTATTGCACTCTTATAATGCTTTCATGTCTTCTAGTCGACTAATCAAGTATTAAATTGTCTGATAACAAACGGAAATGAACTGCGTTATAGCTATGGGAAACTAGTTATACTACCTTATAAAATAATTTATGCCAAGTAAGATGCAACCACTATCTATTCATATATTAATATTTAAACTTCTACGACTTTTTGATCGCTAGCTACTTTGCCTGCAGCCAAAGTAGTTAGTGATGTCACTGAAACTTTCTTTATATCAGCTCTCGTAATCCTCAGATGATCTTTGTTACATCAATTGCACTTTTATAAAAAAAGATCTATACCATTAAAAGAATATAGAAACTATTTTCTTAAACTATTTCTTAACTATTTTCTATCTTTCTTCTAACTATTTCTTCTCTTAAATGTTTAAAATCTTTTCCAAAAATTTGTTAAGTCTTTCTTTTGGGAGCTTACATGATATTATTTCACAGTAAAACTTTTACGAAGATGAAAAATCATATTCGTGTGCTAAACTGGCATCTATGTAGAATGTACAGTTGTAAGGTATTTCTCCCGCCTTCTTCGCACGCCTTCGTGGTGTAGTGGTCTGCATGCTCGACGCGTTACCGAGATGCCCGTGGTTCGATTCCCGGCGAAGGCGTTGCTCATTTTTCATCGCTCATTCAAAAAAAATCCAGATGTCTCTACACTGGCGCCCGAACTAAAAAGGTGGTGGATGATGATTCTCCACCGCCGCGATTTGGCGATTGGGTCCCCCAAACCCCAGTCGCCCATTAAAAGGGGGAGTATGTAAGGTATTTCTCCCGCCTTCCTCGCACGCCTTCGTGGTGTAGTGGTCTGCATGCTCGACGCGTAACCGAAAGGTCCGTGGTTCGATTCCCGGCGAAGGCGTTGCTCATTTTTCATCTCTCCTTCAAAAAAAATCCTGATGTCTCTACACAGTGACCTAACTACTAGACCAGTGGCTCTGAAATATCTTTATCCCATGCTCCCCTTTCACCATTACTAGATGATCCTGCCCCAGTTCCTTTCCAAAACTCGAAAAGTACATATACATTTATTTAAATTTTGAGTCTTTTTTAATGTCCTATATAAATTAATCAAGAAAAGTATAGAAAATGTTGATAAATGCCAAAACTTGAATAAAAGTAGTCTTTTTTTTATATATATAAACTAAAACTAAATACTTTAGAGGTAAATAAAAAGCTGACCACATTGTTCTCTCCCCTCCTGAAAGTATGAACGGTTGAGAACACCTGTATTAGACTTTCGGCCTTTTGAGCTGATGATCTATTTGAAATATCGGCGAGTTATCATCTTAATTTTAATAAAATACGTGCAAACAGCCGAATAATATAAGACAAACTTTTATTTGTGTGACATTTGTAGTTTATTTGTACGACATAACATATAAATTAAAAGCTAATCTTGCCAGTAGTTACCATTTACAATCCAGTTACATGTGCTTCTCATAATTTTCAAAATTATTAAAGACTTTAACTCCTATAAACAATGGCCTAAAACTTCTCAATCAACTAGAAACGTTTTCCTTTATCACCCCAGAGCATCTGAGGTCGTTTATGGTTATTAAGATCCGCACTCAGACGCATCGACTAGGAGTGTAAATTACTATGATTCTTATTTAATAGTCTTCTGAGTGGGGTCGGAAGGATGGCTTTGGAAATTCCTTCACTTTTTTGCTTAATGTGTTGAGAAAGCCTATCTTCTCTGGATCTGATTGAAGGTGACAATGATTATAGGGCCAGATAATGAGACCATAAAATGGAATTCTTTGTCGAATAATCCTCTTATCCCGCCTAATAAGTAGTTCAATCAAGGCAATATCATGCAGGTGCTCACTTGAACGTCTGAAACACGTAAAAAAATTATTCATGTCATCAGCCAGAATGAGCACGGAACAAGAAGGTTAACAATTTCTATTCTTGTTGCAACTGATTGGAACTGAATGCAGTCAGTGGCGAAGAACGAAGTGATGTAAATGGAAGCAATGCAAATGGAAGTTAATTTTCATCTGCATTCAGTTCTTCTACGCGTGTCTTAGCGTTTAACAATCTTTGGATCTGGGGAATATTTGACATAAGCTAAAGGAAGATAGAACAAAGTTTAGTTGTTAAAAGAAATTAAGTATCAAAACTTAAGTTGTCTAATATTATGCAAAACATTGCTAAACTTGTGAAGCGAGACAAAAAGGCTAGTCAAATGGGATTCTTCTAAGCAGGGAAAATTCACCTGTATTACTTAAGTTTTCCTTGAGAAGCAGTGAATGCAGTGAAATTTTATAATTGAATTATAATTGTAATAAATTTCTTGGCTGCAACTGTAGGTTCTAAAACGTAGGTACGTGTCGTTGTGTTAGTCCTTAAAGATGCCGTATGATATTCGTTTAAATATAGCTTTATACCAAGATTGTTGTTGTTGTCGTGTCCATATTGTATAGAAGAATAGCTTCCATAGCCTACTCCAAAGAAAGGTTGCACTGAAAGATTGAATCAAGAGATTGTTCTATGTTCCACCCCAATTTTGAGGTAGAGCTTCACAGTGGGCAGTCCAAAGGTCTCCCAACCCTCTCAGCTTCCACCAAACCACACGAGAGCTCGCCCCATATTTAGAGTACCGCCATGCTACACAGATACTGTACATTTACAAACATCCATGTCTTTTCCGCAATTCGAACCCGGGCCCTTCGGTACTCCAGTAGGCTTCCTTAACCACTAGCCCGTCTATGCACAAAGTTACACATGACTTAAAGATAGATTCTGTTAAAAGAAAACGTCTTAATTATTTTTTAGAATTAAAGTTATTTTAAGAGAAATTATGATCTTATTATTTTAAGAGAAATTATAATCTTATTAGAAATATAGAAAATGTCATAATCTGAAAGTGGAAGTACTGTAATAGTTCTGCTATATTCTTTTGTTTAAAACAGGTTACCCATTACCTCTTAGTTTATGATGAAGTTATGAAACACAGCGTTATGTGTTTGAATTACACGTATGAAATGTTTATAGGCAGTAAGCATTAGCAGCCATTAATAATATATATGCGTTTAATTTTAGGATTTGGATACATCCAGTGATTTAATTATAATACGACAAATATCTTAGAATAATAAATGAGATTATCACAGCAAGTGTTTTATTTAGATGCTTCCTTATGACATAATTAAGATTGAGAAAATTACAATTTAAGTTAGAGCACTTAAAGAAGCCTTCATTAACAATAGCTGTTTCGATTATTCAGGCTTTCTTTATAACACCTAGCATTTACTATTTTAAAGTGACTTGAAAACCATTGTATATTTTTGAGTGCAACTTAAGTTATGCGCAGTTCACAAAAAGAGAATTCATTTTAATTCTGCATGGATTTCTGTTCTGTAACTTTCCCAAGCGTCTTTCAGAATATTACGGAGCTCTTTGAAAGAATTTAGCTTTTCGAAAACTCAAGCGACTAGAGGTCTTTCATAAGCGAAAGGCGTACTGGACGTTTAATTCTTGAACACAGCTCATACTGGAAGCAAATATTTGATGGAATTCCGCATAGGAATGCTAAAACATTCTTAAAGTGGAAAGGCGACTCATGAATAGCATTCCTTTTCCTTCGTCTATAGCATTCCAAATTTATAAGGAGGGAGATGAAGCAGATGTTCCGTTCCCGGATTTCAGAATACAAGTGAGCTGAGTTTGACAAATGGTGCTTTTACTGGAATCGAAGTCTGCTTTTCCTCTTAAGAATTCAAACATGTTCTATAATAGAATACTACAAGGAGAAATTT